>JAXCGZ010007957.1:45000-72149 GCA_037179515.1 Halocaridina rubra | reverse complement strand
GAGAGAGAGAGAGAGTTGCTGTCATAATCTTTATACTGTTGTACATTTCTGAAACTCAGTTTACATGCTTGTGTTTATTAAACATTTCTTAATAGGTCACCCCCTCAATATATCTCAAAGTGATGTACCTATTCGTGGCTGGGCCATAGAAAGCAGAGTTTATGCTGAAGATCCCTTCAAAAACTTTGGTCTGCCCTCTATTGGCAGACTATCAAAATACAAGGAACCTCTGCATATTCCCAAAGTAAGTATAGTAATGTCCTTGTCCATACCCTTATATTATTCTTATAGCACAAGAAGTATTGTATGTAGTTTTCATATTTTTCCTGCATAGCATGAGGAAAAATATTGGTTTAGATAGGCTTCCTTTAAAAGAAGGAAGAATTCCACCATCATACCTGTGTGTCATAGGGCGTGAAAGAATTTCACTTTCATTATTCCCTGCTTGTCACATCAACCAAAAAAGATAGCGGAAAGGTGTATTGTAAAATCCTCTTCCCAAATTGTTATTCATCTTTATTCAAAAAAACTGGACAAGGCTCCAAGGCAGGGATGGACAAGTTGAAATCTCCTTTCGCAACTTGCATTTGGATGATTAGCAAAGTATTATAATTAAAGAGATGGCAATGAAATACATATTTTGTTTCAAATTTCCTTTATTTTATGTTCACCATGCAATTTTTTTTTTCTGAACATTGCATTATATTTTATTTCATACCAGTATATTGTCACATCTGCTGAAAAAGTATCACTAATGGTTCTTATTTTTGTAGGTGCGCTGTGACAGTGGCATTGAAGAGGGTAGTGAGATCAGTATATATTATGACCCTATGATATGTAAGCTGGTATGTTATGGAGAGAATCGTGAGGAGGCTATACAACGTAGTATTCATGCTCTTGATGCATATGTCATCAGAGGTGACTATGTTATTATTAGTTTTTCTGGCTCATGCAATTAGTGAGTAACTTCACATACCTAATATATGGGCACTACTAAACTTAAGACCGAAGGATATATTACCATACTTGTTCACCGTATCCTTTTAATGCTTTTTTCATCACTGGAGATATTAGATTTTTACTTAAATTCTTCAGATATAGCACTGTATGCCTATCTGCACTACCCAAATTTTCAATATGAAGAATATAATGGTAAAGCAGAGCAGGGAGCATTGAAGCAAAATTTTAAAATAAGTACACTTATATATTGTTAGTTATGTTTTTTATGCACATATATTTGTTTGTTATTTAAATCATTACTGGGTACTGGGGAGAGTTTTTAGAGTGCTCATGCAAGCATTTGTAAATGATTAGGGGCATTATTTGTATATTTTGCATCTGCGTTACATTGGTTTATTTGCTTTTGATCGAAGTTTATTATATAGAATGTATATATTGACTTAGAAAGTGTTGCTGGATAATAACCAGACGTAAAGCAAATGGTATGCTAGTAATTATTATTATTTTTTTTTTAAATCTCCCAGTTTGGGCAGTGGGTCTCCTTTTAAGCTTAATGCCCTTCCTTACACCCTGCGCAGTGGCCTCAAACATGGATTTGTCACTTCCCGAGTCAAGCTTTCTAACTAACCACTGTGCCACCTTGGTCCCATGAGATGATTCCAATTAATTACATCTGAAACAGTATAATAATTATGTAATGGAATTTGTTACTAATTTGATAAGTACTTAAAATTCGGTCTTTGATGGTTTAGAAGCTATTGCAGCTGGCTCTCATCCATAAAGATCTAGTTCAGACACCTGGGGATAAGAAGAACAGAGCTTTGGCATAACTTATTGCTTGGGCTTCAATAAAAGCAAAAATACTTTTCCTGCAGGTCTAGTAAGATAAGATAAAAGAGAATTCGTGATTGAATAACAATTGCGGACGTTGGGAAATGGTAGAAATAAATTTTTTCCTCTAGGAAAATTAAGTATTGTAAATATTGACACTTCACTAATTAGGAAGACAAGAAATATTCATTATTGGAAAATACAAGATATGTGAAAAGTAAAGGGATGTTTATACAGATATAAGAGGAGATGGTAAACATCACTTCATATGATATGAGTGAGGTATTATACTTTTTACTGTGGAATTGTGCTTTTAGTTTTAAAATCCTCCTTTGGAGGATTTTAAATAGATACTCCCAACTCTTTCAATGAATAACTGATCATGTTTTGAAATTTCAATGCATTGTGTGCTCTGTAAGTACGGTTTTGAATATCTGTATATACTGTGTGTATATATATATATATATATATATATATATATATATATATATATATATATATATAATATATATATATATATATAATATATATATATATATATATATATATATATATATATATATATATATATATATATATATATATATATATATATATATATACACAATGACTGTCATCCCCTATGTTAGGAGTTGGCCTCGATCAAGCATGCATACTACATATTTTAGCTCTCTTGGATTAAAGGGTTGCCATCATCCCCTCCACTACCACCACAATGCTGGGGCCACATACAGTGTTAGCTAGGCAGAGTTCATCTGCTGAGGGCACGAAATTATAGCTGATATACTCCTAACCCTCCCCTACACCCACCCATCTAAGTTTACAGCACTGAACAGGTGCAGAAAAATCGTCTAATTGGTCTCTCTCTCCATCCATTCCTGTCTCTTACACTCTCTCTTCCTTATACCACCGACTTACCACATGCACAAAATGTTCTTTCCACCCCATCCATTATCTTATTCTTGGTCTTTCACTCTCCTCTACTTCACTTACTTCTCCCCACACTCTCTCTGTTAGTCAATCCTCATTCTTTATTTCCATACTCCCAGACCACCTAATGTCTATCTGGTCCAACATTTCACACAACTTTTTTCCAGTGACCTTTTTCTGTCTTACCTCCACATATCTCACTCTATCCATTCTTGATATTACAGAAGCTTCCCTACTTATGAACAACCGAATTATTAACATTCACAGATACGAACATAAATCTACCCATTATTTACCCATGTATGTATTACTGTACTGTATTGATTATTACATCATTATGATTGTATTAAAACTCATTAATACTGTATACTTTATGATTTATGTAGTAGTTAAGTTGAAACGACGTTATACAAGGACCTCCTGTATTTACATTGGCTATTGAAAGTATTAAGGGTGCATAATTTTCTTCAAGTACTCCTATGGATTATAGTGTCATTATTGCTATTTTACTTTCAGGTGTGACTCACAACATTCCATTATTGAGAGATATTTTTACAGAAGAGAAATTTATCAAAGGTGATATCTCTACAAATTACTTGCCAGAGGTTTATCCTGATGGTTTCAAAGGGAAGCAGCTCTCAAGTAAAGAAAGGGTGAGTCAGAAAGTATTGAAAGTATCACATTTCCATAAGCAGTAATATCCTTATCATGTAGCTTACTTTTTCTTTTGTAAATACATATACTTAATGATAATGATCAAGGATATTTAAATATTGTCCCAAACTTCATTAACAGTATGAAAATCTCTCTCTCTTTTTAGTTTTCCATTCCTTTAGTCATATTGCACTTTCATCACTAATAGATGGCATATCTGAAAGAGATCCATGACTCATTCAAATTTTCATTGTTCCCAGTATCTTTTCTGACAGCCAAATCTCCCTTAATAGTCCCCTTCCTCTTGCTATCTGACATGTTGCTAACATTATGAAGTATTAGTAAACATTGTATAGCCCTTTATTTATTCCATTTGCCCATAACTTAGCAAAATTGGTGGTGGATTCTAGAATTATTGAGTGCCTCCCTGTCACTGTTAGAAGTATAGCAATTAATAAGGTCAAAAAGATGCCATTAATACGATTTTTATCAATACAAAATCGTTACTTGATGATCCTCACTTGTCATTTTGTAATATTACAAATTTCTCTATATGAAAATTATGTTTTTTTAACAACTTTACATTCAGAAGAAGCAGTACAAAGTATGCTGGATATCATTCTTCACACTTCAAAAGCTGTACTTTCTCTTTATGTGCAGAAATGTTAATTAGTGTGTAATAAAAATTTTTACCTTTGATTATTTTCTTGTATGTAGTGTAGTGGCTTTATGTCACTGGAGAGCAAAGAATGCTGTATGTTATTCAAGACGCAATTGCTCGTCATACGCTTGAGGCATGGACAAAATTTTATTCTTTTAAAAGTTTTTACAGTGCGCTTTGTATAAAAATCATGACTCCCAGTAACCATAAACCCTCAAGCAATTCGTCCCTCTAGTCCTCCTCTTTCCTACTCAATCCTCTATGATTCTGTTAGAATCTTTATAAGCCTACAAAAATATAGAGGCCAATGGAGTAAAAGTATTTTACATGTGTATTATTTACCCTTTGGCAGGTGATCTATATTAGATTTGTAATTTTTTTTATTGCACTGTATATCTCCATGTAATAACTTTTAATATGTTAGTGAGGGAAGACAATTTAACAATATATTTTTACTTTCCAGCATGAACTAATAGCCGTTTTGGCTTCCATTAGTGTCAAGAATTCCTTGAGATCATCATCTATGTTGAATGAGTCTAGATTAAAGATCAACAGGAATCTGCCTTCATCCTGGAATCTTATAGTTGACGTTGCAAAAAAGAGCACCCCATGTTCAGTGACAGTATGTGATGGAAACTTCAAGGTATGACGTTTGTTAAGAAGACTCATAGTCTTTGCACATCATAGTATGACATACAGAATCTATAAACCATCCTAAGTACATATCTGTAATTCATCATTGGTGCATTTCTATAAACTTTTCACATCTTTGATATGTATAGTATATGTAAGCCCTGACACTTCACACCTTCAATATATATTTTTTTTCGTTATCCCTGATAGTGGGTGAGAAAGAGGGTCACTTTTGTATTCCCTTCCTATCATAAGAAGATCATAAAGAGAGAGGGGAGCAGAGGTGCTGGCACTCCTTTCCTCTGGATTTTTTTTTTCCCACATAGCAGCTGGCATTGGAGATGAGGATGGGCAGAGTATGCTGATATACCTGTCTGCCTCAGTTCATAGCTACTTTTTTTGGCCATCCTACTGGCTCTATGAAATATAGCATTCATTTGAAAAAAAATGAATATGAAATAGAAAACAGAAAATTTTCCTGCATTTACTGTTTTCCTATATAAGTTTGCTTACCTTTCTAGGTACATATTGAAGGTACTACAGTAATCGTGGGAAGTAACTTTGACTTAGCTGCTCCTCTGATTGAAGCCAATATAGATGGCGTTCAAGAAACTGTTCAGCTCATCAAACTTGGATCTGCCGGTGAAATTAGGATAAGGTTTGTTTTATTTTTTTCTTATTTTGCCAAAATGAAGGCAGCGGAATATTTTTATTTACTGTCATTATCACCAGACTTGGATATTTAAAGTTGACTAAAGAGATGATAGAGGGAGGGATGCAATTGTGATGGGTTGAAGCAATATGCAACCTATGTAGACAAGTGTAAGCAATCATCTTGAAGGGACCAGGGTATATTTGGGAATCCTTTAGGCCTGGACTTGATTTTAATCATATATGTTAACCATTGGAATGACTGAACGAATGTATATGCTAAGAGATATGAGAGGGAGTATAAATTTTATAGTATCTTTATTTTTTCTGTGATTGTGGAAAACCTGGCTTACTCTGACAGGGGAAAGCAATATGTACGTATAAAAAAAGTGTTACATAGGACAGATTGCAGATTCTCATTGCTGCAAGCTCATCAGATATCGTTTGTCTGCAGAAGAAGCTTCAGTAGCTCCATGGATTTAGTGCCTGTACCCTATCCAGGAGTTCAGTCTTTCAAGGTAGCATTTACCTTTTATCTTCACTAAAGTCACTTGGGGACTTGTTAGGGAAAGTTGTGGTGTATATAGTGTGTTAGATGAGTGTGTACATCATTGGATGTGTGGAATATGTGGTGGAACAATATCTTCTCTAGGTCTTACTAGGAAAATGAAGTGTAAAGCAAAATATTAAAAAAAAAAAAAAAAAGTGAAATCCATATTACTACTGATTTCAAATGGAAGATTTTTATATTAATAATAGTGCTGTTAACTTTTGACGTCATCCATTCTATTGTTTTTAATTCAAACTGGATTTTGAGATTGATGCATGGACACAAAGCTTAAAAGACTTGAAAGGGCCAATGTTTAAAAAGCACTGTGGAACATACGGCAGAAGTTATTCTATACTAAGAAGACTTAAAATTTCGCAATTTAGAATACTTTCTTCCTAATAATCAGTTTGTGAACTGAGGGAATGGTGACAGGAGAAGTGGAAGGCAAAAATCTGGTCCACTACTTTTGGTTACCTTTTGCACTTCCATTTTGATTGCTAGCTTTAGGTTTGCTATCCAGTGAAATGGACACTTAATTATTGAATATCTATGTCTCTACCTTGGAACCAAGGACATTCAAATAAAGACTTTGAGTGCTTTTGTCCCCACTAATCTGTTCAGTCTTCTCCATTGTGTTTCTTCTTCTCTATCTCTTTCAACTCCACTCACTCAGCTTTCAAAGTTGGGTATGAGCTCCTCATCACCGGCATCCCCATAAACCTTTATATCCATTACAGTACAATGGGTATTCGTCAGCCGGGGCAAGCCCCAACCTCCCCACTGTGGTGCCCAACCACAGCAGTACCTGCCAGGAAACAGCTTAAACTCTCGGTCTCGGACGGGGACCGATCTTTCGACCTCGTGAATGCGAAGCCAGCGCGTTACCACTGTACTAGCCATAAGGATGCTTTTGCTATGAAATGACTTGGTTGTTCAGTCTTTTGTTTGTATTTTCTTCCACTATCGCTGAACTTGCTTGCATTCCATGAGAGTAGACAGCATAGAATCCGGATGGTCTTCACTGGGGCCATCGTTTCCAGTAAAATCAAGAGAGCGTATGAATGTATCCTAGCTACAGTAAAAGCAGAGCGAGTTAAATCAGAAGGAGAGGCTTGGTAAAATCGTTGTGCTCGATTCCTGGCCTGGATAGCCATGGAGCAGGCATGGTCAAACCAAGGTTTAGGGGGAGAGAAAGGTTTTGTAGAAGAGGGGATGTACGCCTCCATTCCCGCGGTCATGATCACGGCAACTTTTATAGCTACCTGATCAGGGTTGCGTGACTGAAGGCAGTAGTCATCCCAAAGGAAGTCAAAGAGGAAGTTATGCAAATTATCATGCATAATTTGGAGGGATTGGTGGAGGGGGAGCGAAAATGGAAGAGATTGAGATCATAGAGTGGTCAGATTTACCAAGAGAGGAAATCACAGAATAAGAGTAGTTTGAAGGGTTAGAAGTAAAAAATAGGTCAAGAGTGCTTGCTGCATGTCCGTGACGATCAGGAACACGAGTAGGATTTTTGATAATTTACTCAAGATCGTCAGTAATATAGAAAGCAAGGGCCTCGCTTCCTGCCATATCAGTGTGAGAAGAATGAAGCCACTCACTGTGGTGTACATTGATGTCTCCAGTGTAGAGAACTTCGGCATGTGGGTGAGAAGATACCAAGTACTCATGGCACGAGGACAGATATTCAAAGAAAGACACAAACTTGGTGGAGTTTGGAGAACAGTAGCAAATGCAAAGGAAAATAGTGGTAGTGGAGAGATAGACTTCTATCCAGAGAACATTAAAGTCAGGAGATTCAAGGTCTATGAGCCTCGCAGTAGGAGTGTTAGTGTTGCAGTAGGCACTGGCCCCACCTTTGGAACGAAAACGAGTATTGTATACAGATTATAGTGAGAGATTTGAAATGGGTCAGTGTAAGCATGTATAGACAGCTGGATTTCAGATAGGAGGAGGTGGTTAGGGAGGAAAGTACCCAAGTGCTGTTCCACAGACGAAAAATTAGAGTTCAGCCCACGAATGTTAGAATATTGAAGAGTGAAAAAAAGCAGATCTATTGGGAGGTGCAAGGATAAAGGCAGAACCATCACTACCACCAGGTGTGTCTGCCCTCAAGTCAATAGTGGAGTCAACATGATCCTCGGAGATTTTTCGCACCCCTCTATTCTCGGTACTGGGGACCATTAGCTGTGAACCTTCCATAAATATTAACAAATATGAGGAAAAAAGAGACAGATGTGGGGAGTGTTTTGACTTGTCATATGTAAGGACATAGCGAGAGATGTGTAATGAATACACCAGAATATTCAGTGTAGATGTAGGCATGAGGAAAGAACTGTCCTGAAGGAAGACTCAACCCGGAACTGTCTGGACTAGTCCTAGTAGTATCCTAAGACCTTCAGTCGTAATCTTTCAACGGGCAGCTGGTACCATGCACAACCTACTAATCATATTTCTAACATTTTTATAATGAAATGCTGCAGGAGTTTTGTTATGTACTGGATTAAATCTTTTTGGTTTTGTAGATAGGCATATTTTCATATATGTTATAATGATGATTTACATACCATATGAATTTCTCATTCAAACAGGTACAAAGGAACAGCATTTCAAACTCTGGTTCTTCCTCAGAATGCAAGTCATTTTCTTTCTCTCATGCCTGAGAAACCAAAAGTAAGCTTCATATATTTTTTCATAAATACTAATTGATTTTATCAACGTTCCTACATCCCAGGAACATTAGCTTCTTTTCATATGATATCTTCCCGTTTTGAAACTACGAGGATATCCACAACAATAATAAATGAACTGGGGAAGAAGGGTGTCAGTATACCCCGCCCAGCCTTGTCTGTTCTGCTATTTTTGTGGCAAGAGAAATATCTTGTTAATAATTTTTTTTATAGTTGTTAACATTGCTTCTGTATTTTTGTTAGAATAATTTATGTAAGTATTCTTCATTAGTGTTATATTACCAGCATTGAGTATAAGTAGCAGAATTCATATCTGTAGTGAGTATCATTAAAGTGAGTTATATAGATATGGTCTGCCTACATCACTATTTTTCTCTAGGTTGACCAGAGTATGCAGATTTTGTCTCCAATGCCTGGATTGGTGAAATCTATCGCTTGTTCACCTGGTGATTTAGTAGCAGAGGGCCAAGAAGTGTGTGTTATAGGTAAGTGTGGCAGTTGTTAAATTGTAGCGTAATTGTCAAAAGTCACAGTCATTACCAAAATTGTAGCTGTTTATGGATGGGATCATACATTTATGTTTGCTTTGATGCAGAGGTGAAAACTTAGTGGTAATAAAAAGAGAAATATCATAGTTATATTAAGAATGTTGGATTACTGACTCCTTGGGAGGCAGTGAATGATAATAAAGCTGCTTCACACAAGAAATAATTTGTGGTTTAATTGGGACTTTATGTGCTGCTTAACAAAGCTGGGTGTCTACTTATATTACAAAGTGCTTTTACCTACCCAATAAAAGTTTGCTTCTTATAACAATTGCTGTTTTGTCAAAAAGAGCGATTCAGGGTTAAAGGGCTGCTAACCCTTTTCACCCTTCTTCTTCTTCTTCTTCCTTTTTTTTTGTGTGTGTGTGTGATGAGCATTATATATCTTGGTCGAATGATTTCTTCCCCACCACCTGGTATAATCAAAACATACTGGACTCAACTCAAGAAATTGTATTGCTTTCAGTCTTAAGCATTTCAACTGACAATGATTTAAGCAGTTCTGAAGCCGTAACATATATGAATGAATGATAATAAGTTTGTATTGCTATTCTAATAAGCATTTGTGCCGAAAAACTCACCTCTTGGTTATCAATACTCATGTATAGGCGTTAGGATATTTTATGATTATTCTTTTAGATATACATCATTTGTCAGTATTCTTCATTTGTTAAATATTTTTTCTTTACTTGATATGCTAGTCATCAGAAAGGAGCAAATGAATTGTGTCTGTCCAGCCCTACTCATTTCCTCACAGTTATTCATATACATAACATAATGAGCAAACAAGGTCAAGATCAAGGTTCTACAGACCAGGAAAACAGGCTCTAAGACCCTTTGATATAACTCATAATTAGTAGTTACTTTTGTTACCTGATATTATTCCAAGATAGAGTTATTATTATTATTATTATTATTATCAATATTATTATTATTATTATTATCAGGCAAGACACAAACCCAGCTGAAAAATAGTCAAATACAATAAACCAGATGGTTCCAGCAGGGGAGGCAACTTAATAAAGAAGAGGAAAATGAGAGTCCATCCTGCCACAAGTTATAATATAAATTAGTATATGGCAATAATTTCATCACAAAGTTATTTACAATACTTCAACGCTCGCTACAGTGTTATGCCTAACCCATATAGCTGTAATAAAATATCAGTATTCTCCAGTTATTATTTCTTTACACTTCACCCTCTGGGATGTTAAAACCTCTCCTGGATGTAAATCTTCCTTCAGTTTCCCTGTTAGCCGACCTCTAGATCAGTACCATTCTGAAATACATTGAACTAGCAGGGAAAACCATTTCTAGCTATTATTGTCTTTTGCCTCCTGCCATAAGAATAGAATTACTGAAAATTTAATTTGTTATGGACATCTCTGTCCTCTTTCAAGAACCTCACTTTTTTTATGGATAGCTCTTTGCTTCATTACTTCAAAGTATTTTGGTCAGAGCTTATTGTTTTTTTGTAGCATTTTACTCCTTTAACTATAGGAATATAGCCAAGTCATTAGGTATTCTTAATTTTTTTCTACACATGTTTACTGCTCTAATTAGATGAGTTTAGCATTCTTTTGAGAAAAGACATTCCCTTCTTGTTAAGAAGATATTGAGTAAAGGTTTTTGCCCTTGTATATAGTTTATTTTGTGTTCCATTCACTAAGGTCTGGCCCTATCTCAGATTTAACTCTAACAAACAACTCGTCCTAAATACTTGTACAAGGAGAGTTCAGATTTAGAAAGTTATTTGTCATCCTCCGATAAAAGACCACAAAGCTATCTGGTATTCGAAATGAAAGTAATATGTGGCAAATAATGCACTGACGATGACAGAAGTGTTTGAGTATTGCATACATGTGAAAATAGAAATCATTTAAGAATATTCTTCTTGATTGGACAAAATTAATGTATTTCCATATTAATATAATTTTTTCTTTGCATTTATCATTTTTACACACATGGGCATTGTCTGTTAAGTGTTCTTAATGCTATTTAATATAGCAAGTGCTCAGACAATATATAATGGCTTAATAGCATGCACATCAAGGAGTATATGTAGTATTATTTAGTTCAAAGTCCATTCTTTAGTCCAAGGTTTACCATATAATAGTTCCTACTTTATTTAGAAGTTGAAGTTATTTTAGTAAGGGAAAATGTCTTGCTATCCCAATTACTTATATGATATATATTATAACGAGTTGTCTAAAGTTAATTCTTACCTGTCCGAGAATTAACTCCCCTGTGAAATTATGCAGGGTGACTATAGTCTTCAACTTTGTATAGTAGACCATTAAGTCATCACTTGTGGTGTTTCAACATTTTAAGTAGGACTGAAGATCTTTTTGCCTTTCCATTTGGAAGATAAGGATTTCTTAAGACACCTATAAGTTCTAAAGTGCCAAGAACTAGCTCATGCAAAGGCCTCTTATCTTACATTCTTTACAAGAGAATATGTTCAGAACTCATTCCTTTTCTAGAAAATATGGCTCATCAGAGATGATGTTCTTAAAGTATTCAGAAGGTTCATTTATGTCTGTATTGAATGAATTAGTGAAAATATTATTTTTAAGCTTTTGTCATGAACTTGTATTTTGCCTACTTATTCTCGGAGCTGTCAACTTTAGTTCATTTAATTGTTACATAAAATTTTACTAAAAGAAAAATACATTTCCTTACCCTAGACTAGACTGTTTAGGCATAGGATATAAAACACCCAATACCAAAGAGCCGAGTGCTGTTTTTATAAATGTGTAATATTTAGTTTGTATTTCTAAGTGTTTTGCTTCTCATTTCATTTGCAATGATTAGAGGCCATGAAGATGCAGAATTCGTTAGCAGCAGCAGCTACAGGCAAGGTCAAAGCTGTCCACATTAAAGTAGGAGACACCGTGGAAGAGGAACAGGTTCTGGTAGAGTTAGAGTAAGTGTTTAATTGAAGATATATGCTAAAGTTTTCAAGATAATACAATAACTAGTTTACTTTTACAGTAAAAAAATATTATTGACCTGTCATGTTTTTGTAATTAATCTCATCATACATATATTTTATGAAGGACCAATGTATTATTTTGTATTTCTTGCTAACTTTAGCTGAAGTGCTGAATTTCATGTACATTAAGACTATGAAAATCAAATCTGAATATACAATATTTCACACAATGATTTTATTGAATAGTAACATAAAATAGATTCAATATTTTGTCAAAATCATTACGTAGTTCATAAAAAGAAAATGGTAACTAAATATATAGTATTTCATTTAAATATTCTTTGAAATAATAATAGATAGTATTTTTCTGTAAATCTATTAATATTTCTAATATTATATGTAGCCGATATATTTTATTAAGAATGCTAAGGGCATGAGAAAGTATTTACCATTATTTACAGTGTTCAACTTATTAAGAGTAGTTTAATAAAATGTAATACATTTAACATTGAGTAAATTAAGTATGGATCATTCATTGTCATTTTAAAGTGTGATATTTAAAAAATTTTCTTGTTGTCTTTCACTAGAATGTAGAATATACTGAGGATGTGATGTAGTTTATATGTAATATATTATTTTCTAGGTGAGTGAGCAATTCTTATCCTGTTTTTTAAAAACGTTTTCTTCATATAGAAGGAAATGCGAGTTGCTTGTTATTTGTTCAGCTCTTAGTATTTCAAAAGCATTTCTCATATTTATTGAATGATTTAAAATCATTAAAAAATACAGTAATTCTTTGGTATAACTGACATGCCACGTACATTCAGTTTCCTTTTCATGCCATCCATCTATCTAATTCTAGGTCTTCCTCTTGACCTAACTCCAATCACTTCTGCACTCCACACTCTCTTCACTATTTGTTCATCACTCATCCTTTCCATGTGTCCAAACCAACCGTTCTCTGCCTGACATCCTCATTTTTTACTCTTTATCTATTTTAGATACACCATTCATACTTCTCAAACACCTCATATCCATTACATTCAACTTGTTCCTGTCATCCTCACTTGCATATCAAGTCTGCTCCATACAATGTTATCGGCACAATCACACCTTCATATATCCTCCTTTCATTCACTCCTAAATATCTTTTATCTCATTACCCTTTTCAAACCACCTAGACAGTTACTTTCATTCTTCATTCTATGACTTACCTCTGCACCCGCTTGTCCACTCCATGATACATATGACCCCAGATACTTAGAACTCTCAACTTCTTCAACCAACTCCCCTTTCACTCCTACATTCAATCTGTCAACATTAACACTCCTCGTACATCTCATAACTTTACTTTTACCAGTATGCATTTGCAAGTTCATTTTTTCACATACCCTGATAAATTCAGCCATCAAATGATTCAATTCATTCTCACTAACAGCCACCAGTACAGTATCATTTGCAAATAGTAACTGATTCAATGTCCATAACCTTCCATTCTCACCCACTAATTCCAAACTTCTGTCTTATTCTCTTTCAGTTACTTCCCTTACCACTCCATCCATATACACATTAAACAACCACAGCAACATCACACAATCTAAATGTAACCCTACATTCATCTCAAACAAATCACCCATACCATTCCCAACTCTCACACATGCTCTACTATTCTTGTAAAAACTCGACTTCTTTTAGAAAACTTCCGCTTATTCCATACAGTCACATTACACTCCAAAACCCTTCTCTGTCAGCCCAGCCATACTCTTTCTCTAAGTCCATAAAAGCCCAAAACGTGTCCCTTCCTTTCTCCAAAAACTTCTCACACACCAGTCTTACCACAAACACATAATCCACACTTCCTCTCCTGAACCCACACTGTTCTTCCCCAATCAATTTCTCAGTACTTGTTTCTAATTCTCTCATTTAACACACTTCAAATATTTTACACAGTACACTCAACAAATTATTTCCTCTAAAACTACTACACTCATATTTATCTCCTTTCCCTTTTTTAAAGTGGAACTACACATGCACTCCTCCTATCAACTGGGACTCTCCCTCTCCTGAAACATATATTCAGCAACCTAACCATCCATTCTACTAATGCCTTCCCATCTTTTGGCACATTCAACACGACATTCATCTATCCCTGGTGCTTTACCTGATTTAATTGCTTTCAATGCCAAATGTACCTCCACTTTTGTGATTTCTCTAACATTCTCATCACCAAACATTGGCATTCTCCATTCATTTTCCACACCCACAATCTCTAATGATCAGATATTCCACCACTAGCTCCTCTCAATATATTCACATCCAATACTCTTCCAATCACCCTCCTGTCCACCACAATATAATCCATTAATGCTCTGTCAACTACCAATCATGCCAGAGTGAACGGTTCATTAAAGAGTGCAAGAAAGCTACGGAGTGGAGACAAATGCTGGAAAAGGTATAGGAGGAGAAAACACATAAATGCCTGGTAGACTTGTAAAAAATTCAAGAAGAGAGGCAAAGAGAGATTATGAAAAGGATACCACCAGGAAGGCTAAATAAAATTCCAAACTTTTCCACAACTTTATCAGAGAAAAAATGAAGGTCACACAATTAGTTTTAAAGTTAAAGAGAGTGGATGGAAACAGCTCTGAGACTGATGAAGAGATCTACGAAGAATTGAATAAGGATTTTCAGTCTATTTACCGCAGAAAATACCCCACCCCCTCATATTACAGAGATTGGAGCTCATGTGCTGGTATTAGAGAACATCATCTTTTCAGCCTCAGAGGTATTCAAAGTGTTTAGGGAGTTAGATGCCCATAAAGCTACAGGTCCTGATGATATATATATATCCTTTTGTATTTAAGAAATGTGCTAAACCAATATCAGATGTACTATGCATCATATTTGAAAATAACTGGAATCTGGGGAGATTCAAATATTCTGGAAACAAGCAAACGTGGTACCTATCTTCAAAAGGAGGAGGATGGATACAGCTCTAAACAATAGACCAGTTTCCTTGACCAGCATAGATAGCAAAGTTATGGAGAAACTACTAAGAGAGCACATGTTTCTTCATTTGGAATATTTCAACTTTTTGTCAGAGAGACAACATGGCTTCAGAGAAGGCATATCAGCAGTAACAAACTTATTAGAATACTATAATGAGGTAAGCCGGATTTTACAGGAAAGAGAAGGCTGGGCGGATTGCATATTCCCAGACTTCCAAAAGGTATCTGATACGGTCCCACACATGAGGCTTAAGAAGCTACAAGTAATGGTGAGAATAGTTGGAAATGTCTTGAAATGGAGAAAAACTTACTTAGAAGGAAGGGAACAGAGGGTTAAAGTAAGACACCCAGTGTCTGAATGTAGAAGGGTCAGTAGCGTGGTTCCACAGAGTTCACTTTTATTTCTTATACAGGGTGTATACATAAATGACGTACCAGAATCTGTAAATTCATTTTTTAATATGTTTGCAGATTTTGCAAAGATTGTGGAGAAAGTAAGAGACAAGTACAATGATAGAGAACTTGAGGATGACCTAAACAGTCTGCTTCAGTGGTCAGAAAAGTGACTATTGAAACTAAATACTTAAAAATGTAAGGTAATGATAATGGGTACAAGTGCGAGAAGGCTAAAATTTGGGTATGCAATATCAGGAGCAGGCCTTCAAGAGATGGAGAATGAGTGAGATCTAAGAGTAAACATACTGGCAGAGATGTCTCAGGAAATGCATATAAATGGCATAGTTAGGGTACCATATTGTTTATTAGCAAATGTTTTCAGAAATAATTATGTGAGGCCAAAGCTTGAATATGCAGCCCCCTTTTGGAATCAACACGGGAAAAAGCACATAAGCTGAAAAATGTTCAAAGACTTGCCACAAAACTGGTGACAGAAATATGCAATCTCAGTCATGAGGAAAGGCTGAGGAAATTAGACTAACCATCATTTAAAACTAGGTGAATGAGGGGGATATGGTGACGCTTTTAAAATCCATTCATGGTTATGACAGAGTGGATAGGGATCGATATTTTGATATGACTAGCTCTAGAGTTTATAGTTTGAAGCTCCTTAAGAAAACGTCTTTGCAGGATTTCAGGAAGTACTTTTTTAGTGTAAGAGTAGTTAATGACAGGAATTCGCTAAGTGTGGAGGTAGGTAATGCTAACTCAGTCCATATTAAAAATCCATATTGCCTTTAACTTGTCTTGGAGGAAGCACATAATCCAAATTTCTATATCTGCATCCAAAAAATTTGGGGTTCTGTTTTGTTTTCATCGTTACTTTAACTCTTTACAGTTACTTAAAATCTATAAAGGTCTTAACCATTCTAGCTTAGAATACTATTTACAGTTACTTAAAATCTATAAAGGTCTTATCCATTCTAGCTTAGAATACTACTCGCGCATCTGGGGTTCTTTTTCTTATATTAATTTCCTTGATAGGGTTGAATTTAAGGCAGTCAGATTCATTAATGACCCTTCTCTTCTAATCTGGATTCTCTTTCTCTTCGCTGTAAAGTATCATCCCTTCCTCTTATCTATCACTACTACTTCCATCGCTGCTCTGAATAGTCGGTTAGTTGCATCAGTCCCCCACTGCCAAGGCCACGTAACACTCGCCAACCGGCCTCGTCTCACAGGTACTGTGTGGAGATGTGTAGCTCTCGAATTGGTCGATGCAGTGAATGCTTCTTTCTATCTACTTCCAGACTCTGGAACTCTCTTCCTCCTTCTGTCTTTCGTAATTCTTATAACCTATCATCCTTCAAAAGGCAGATGTGTCGTCAACTCAGGGCCTATTCCAGCCATATCTCTAGATTCTCCTGTCCTTTTCCTTTATATATCATTATCTCATCTCTGCCTTGTCCTTAACCTTTTTCTTTTCCTTCGTCTTTATGTTTTCTTGTGCCCAGGCCTCTATTGATGAAGGCACTTTCTTTTCTGTCCCGGTGTCACATTCATAAAGAAAAAACGTATCACTACTTGCAAAAATGGAACCGACTAGGAGATGGGGCATTGCGAGCATAGGGCTCTTTCCTGTAAGCATATGTAAAGAATTACAGTTTGGTAATTACACACACTCCAAGAATTTCAGGAGTAACAATACTGGCAGATTTATCTCCGTAGATGCATATAGATAGTATAATAATGGCAGCATATGCTTTCTTAGCCACATGGACAAGGAAGTCACACTTGAAAAAGCACATAAATAAACTGCAAAAAGTTCAAAGACATGCCACGAAACTGGTGCCAGAAATAAACAATCTCAGTTATAAGGATAGGCCACACCCCTTACAAGGGGGATTGAGTCTTGTGTATATGTATGTATGTAAAACTAGAAGAATTAGGGGGATATGGTGATGGTTTTTAATTTCTTTATGGTTTTGACAGTGTGGATAGGGATCGATGATTTGATATGGCTAGCTCTAAAATTAGAGGTAATGGTTTGAAGCTTTGTAAAAAATTTCTTTGCAGGATGTAAGGAAGTACTTTTTTAGTGTAAGAGTAGTTGATGATTGGAATCTGCTAAGCAGTGAGGGGGTTAATATGAACTAAGTTCATAGTTTTAAGGACAAATATGATAAGTATCAGTGAGTACAAATAGGGGCCAACCAGGAGACGGGGATTTGAGGAACATAGATCTCTTTCCCGTAAACACAATTAGGTAATTACACACACACACACCACACACACATGATCAACAGTAACAAACTTCTTAGAATTTGATGAAAAGGTAAGCCGAATGTTACACAAAGGAGAGGACTGGACAGATTGGGTTGCATATTCCTAGATTTTCAGAAGGTACTTGATACGGTCCCACACGGGAGACTTATTTAGAAGCTGCAAATAATGGTGAGAATAAGTGGAAATGTCTTGGAATGGATAGAAACTTACTTAAAGGGTAGGGAACAGAGGGTTAGAGTAAGACAATCAGTATCTGAATACAGAAGGGTTAGTTTTAAAGCCACGTTTTATGTGTAAATGACCTACCAGTCTTGAACTTCATTCTTGAATATGTTTGCAGATGATGCAAAGATTATGAAGAAAGTAAGAGATGAGAAGAATGGTGGAGAACTTCAGGAAAACTTAACTAGTCTGCATGAGTGGTCAGAAAAATGGGTAATGAGAAATCTAAGAGCAGTGGTGGTTGGTAGGGTGCTGCTTCAGAAAATGTTTAGTCATTGTTTTAATATTGTGTAAAACGAAATAAACATATAAAATGAAAATTTATACATAAACTTGATAAAATCCTAAATAAATAAAAAAAAAAAAAAATATATATATATATATATATATATATATATATATATATATATATATATATATATATATATATATATATATATATATATATATATATATATCACATTTTCACAAAAACCTGTAACAATATCCTCCATGGAAAAGAGCACGGGATCTGTTGCCTTTAAATAGAGGAAGGGATTGCGAGACAGCAAAAAAGTATAAGAAGAACAGATGACTTATAATCCATCTGTGTACAGGTATTTCAATAGTTTATATAGGTTTTCTTAATACAATAAAAGCATAATAATTACAAAATACCATGTTTGCTTCACAATTATGATAACAATAGAATACTTATAAAAATGGATTTTAAAATACGTTCCTATCAAGTCAAAATAGAAACATGGTACAGATTCAGAATCCAGTACAGTATTTTATATTAATGGGGAAAGAACCGTACAACATTCTCATATACAGTACTACAAAAATGAACATCACATGAGTGTTTAGCAATACAAGTTAACACAAGAAGGTAAAAATTCAAACTTAATACATGTTAACTTCTAAAAGTTCTTGCCTCTTGTGAGATGACCTTTTTTCCTCTTGAAATACAGCTTTAATACTTGTAAAGTCGTAATATGTATATTTATGCTCTACTTGAGGAAGTTGTAAAAAATTACTCTAGTATATCGATTATTAGTGGTAATGAGAAAATTTAACACTTACATGCAATAATATTTTAAGTAAGTGATTAAAAAAGGAATACCACCCAAGCTAAAGGAAAAAAAATTGCACCCCTGATATGTTATGTGTATCATAGGAGATGACATAAAAAATAAACGAGTCCTTGTACTGAAGAGGAATGACTTCCACCCTCGAATACCATACATTTATCAGGAAGCAAGTGTATGACTGGTATTGGAATAAAAAGAATTTTAACCTTGTATTCTTTGCATATCTTAAATTTGTTTTTATTCAGCTGCAAGAGAACCAAGTAGAGGTGAAGACAAGAAAGGTAAGATGAAACCCTCCTACCTTGATGCTTTTGTAACTTATATTTGCAAAAATAAATATCGGCCAAAATATTTTTATTACAGAATGCACATTAATCGCATTTAAAGCAACATTTTGAAGGAATTAAATTTTAGTATAAAAGAATAATATGCCCGAGTTGTTCTTTTTAACTTGTGAGACCTGTAAAAACAATAAATTGTATAAATATAAAAGGAAGGGAAGTTTGTTTTTTGCCATTAATTCTGATAATATTGTATTAAGTATCACTTATATCACAATATAAGCAGACAAACACCAACATATATTACAAATATTTCATTAAAATATCACAATGACAAACACTGCCTTCATACCTAGGTAATCGTCCATAAGAGTGCCGATAGCAAACTGAAAAATAAGGCAACATACAATTAGACTATCATCTGAGCATGAGAAACAGATAAGGATTTTTAATAGGTAAGTTTTAGATTTCTCTACCCTAGTGTTTACAGAGAGCTAGTTTTAGCGAACATCAATGCCATAGTCTACCCATACCTGTAAGCAGAGAGAGAGATATAAAACTAATGAGGGAAAAGTAAAACAATTTTAATCCCAGTGTGTTGGAGGCGACTTAAAAGGGATATCATGGATAAACCAGGAAAATTTGAGTCCTGGTTTTAGAAATCAGCACTGGCTTTGGCCTGATTCTATGTTTTTATCTTGCATACATGTTTATGATTTGAGATGATAGTAGTATTTTTATTAGGTTTTATTTTGTTTTTCTTCCCTTGTCTATGGCTATCTTACTGAATCTGGTGGTAAAAAGCCATTTATTTAAAAAAAGTGAAAGAAAGGTTACTATTGCTATTTTTTGGCAATAGAACAGATGATAAAAAGAGTGAAGAAGTGTAGGATAAGTCCTGCTCCCAATTTTGGTTCATGTGGCCATCTTGCTAGCTTTAGCAGGGTATGGCATCAAGATGAAAATTCTTTAAACGAAACTATATGTTGATAAGAGGAATTTGTCATAACAAAATGTAACACTGATGAATCCGTATATACAAAATTTGCACTCATTTTATTATTCAGCATGAACTATTCCAACTGGTAAAATTTTATATTTCATTCATATTTTCTAAACTGAAGCCTGAGTTCATGAAGATAGTATTCCATCTTCGATGCCATATTTAAAGGTGTATTCACAGGCTAGTACAAAATGAACAGCATTCCTACTCATATCTACAAAAGACTATGGTGAAAAGATGTTACAAGAGCCCAGTTGGGATGCAAACTTTCAAGATCTTAGAATGCGAGCCAAGTGCTGAATTGCAAAGTCGTTAAAGGGGTTATTGCAATTAAAATGCATTCCAATACTTCAAAATAGCATGCTGGGTGCATATATGGTTAAAATTAGCCATACAAAGCCAGAAAATCAGCAAGGTACTGATCCAATGAGCTATGCAAAGTAATTAATTGGAACAGACTGCCAGATATTCGTAAAGCATGTCGGGTGCCTTAATATCCATAAATTCAAGAGAATAGTGCCATAATATGTTGAAATCCATTACACGAAAAAAATATACTCGGGATACTTTCCTATTGTACCCCTAAACTAAAGTTCTTTAAGTTTGATATAATGGATTTTACATGGACTACTTTTGCAAGATTTGAAGTTGTTACAGAAGCATTTTGTAAAGGAGCATAATTAATAGACAATGGAACAATCGTCGTTTAAAAACTCACTATATCTGTAGCATCCACTCTTGTACCAACTATTTTCACTCTGATCTCGTCATCTGACTGAATAACCACTTCCTGAGATATAAAAAGTTACAAAATAATCACAGTAATATGGATGTAATATATTTCCATAAATGCATTCTTTATGTACCATCAGAACCAACAGAATATGTCCAATACTGACGAAGAAAAAATTCCACGTTCATCATCTCTGTTTGCTGTATGAACAAAATAATAGGATATCCTTAATAATATTAGAGAGAGGAGACAATCATTATAGCTATTCCCTGTATGACACAGGATTGGACAGAGAGGGAAGAGGAAGCAAAGGAAACTGGCAATCCATTTGCCGGAAATTATTATTATTTTTTTTTTTAATACCTGAAAGAAGAGGCAAGAAGTTGCTATATGGAAATTCAGATTTTTCATTTGAAAATATTGCCATCCAGCTGGTGAAGATGGGGCGTGGTGTAATGATTAATATAAAAACGTAAATTATAATAGAACAACACAGCACATATTTATATTAGTTCATCGGATGTAGTCAATCATTTCAAGTAGGACATAGTGTAACTTGCATCTACTACACAAATTCTCATTTCATCGATACAAAAAAATCTCATCTATATTGTAACACTGAACTCTTTGAGCTAAACAAAATTATGCTTGAATATTTTCAAAGATTCTATCATTATTAGTCATTCAGCTATTAAGTGCAGTAAGCAGGGATATTAGTTATAAAAGTTTTAACTGAAAGAGGACTGAATGAAAACAATGTATTAGTGTCATATGGTTTCTCATTCACAACACCTGTAACACACTGAACAACAGATCGAAAAATTTAGCAGTATCAGTTGATTGTCTGTTCTCAAGATCTAGTCTCTAAATCATAACTCTGCCTCTTTTGTGCAGTACTATCTCAACTGGCCGGAAAGAATTGGCCTCACTAGATAATGTACATACGGGCAATGTCCCATAATAAGGGAATTTGTTGTCATCATATATGATATTTTTCCTATTTGAAGTGGTAGATTTCTAAGGAGAAAGCTCTGCCTCTTATTCACAACATAATTTCAAGAGGTCACAAAGAGACGGACATACTATATGAAAGGAATACTGGCAACACGTCAAAAAAAAAAAAAAAAAAAAAAAAAAAAAAAAAAAAAAAAAAAAAAAAAAAGAGGGAACAAGTGTTCACAGTAGTATGGGTTTTCTTATTAATGGGTAGACTTCAAAGGAAAAAACACTTCCTTCATTGTCATGGTATAACTATTGAAGCCCAGGTGTCAGCTACATGGTGTGCTTTACAAGTCACCTTATAAGGGTGCTTGTACCTATCTATATCAGATACATTTCCTTTTTTGATGTAAACGGCTCAAGGATTAAGTAATCCTATACCACTGACCAGTAAGCCACTCAAATCATCATTAAAAGGAAACAGTTTAGTACATGCTGACTCTACAGCTACAATATATTACTACAATCTTAGCTACTCATATATTTATAAATAAATTAAGCCTCTTTTAGTCAATACAATCTGATCATATATGAAAGGTCAAGTTTCCCGTAATATCATACTTTTTCACTGCCAATTGTTCAATGGTATAAGCAGATAATGTTCTACAGTCACCATATGTTGCTTTTTTTTTTTTTAACAGTCTCTGACTGTTTGGGCACTTTTGGCAGAATGTAACTTAAAGACAAGAACCTCTATCATCTTACATCTTTAGTGAACGATAAACTGCACTTACCTCATCTCTGCTTTTATAACAGTGTGGATTTGAGTTGGGGTCAAACTCCAGATCTTGAGGAATTGACTGCATGAATATAAAAAAGTAAAGAGTTATCATTCCTCAAAGCTTTGTTATTGTTTTAGATATAGGATGTTTTTATTCTTTAGAACTCAGACACAAATCAGATATAGTCTGAAAATAATTAATTTTCTTTATAAATGCTACAGATGTGAGTACTACCATCATGAGTGCAAAATATAAGATAAATACACAAATTTCATTAAAGAAGAGTACTCCTTTTTTATATGAAAGCTGTAAGATAGGTATTTATCCTTGGCAAACTCAGAGTTCAAAAAATACACTACCACTCCTGACTCTACACATCTTGGTACACATGAAATTTTGAAAAACTGACATGTACTACCAAGCCTGAAATGATACCCTCTCTTTCTCATGCTCAAATGCCTCTGCTGCTGGAAAAAAAAAAAAAAAAAAAAAGAGAGAGAGAGAGAGAGAGAGAGAGCTGCATGAACTACAAATAAGAGTTGACCTCTGGGACTGCTAGCTGGGACTCAAGCACTGTTTCCACTTATCAAAACAGAAGGAAGGAAAAGAATTTACAAACGAATGAGTTATGCTAGATCGTCAAGAGAGGAAGGAGGGAAAGAATACCTCCTCAGTGTTTCCCTGTGTATCTAAAAAGTCGACTAAATGGGGCGCAACGAGAGGATTGGTCCTTTGTATTTGCTTTGACTCAGCCATCCCCTTACAAGGGGGATTATTGCTCTCGTATAGAGGTATGAGAGATGGACCTTAATGTAAAGTTACCTGTTGCACTCGACTAACAATGCAATGACCTGGACTAGAAAGCTAAATTAAATGTAATGACTGTTTTATGTGGTGCAGGAAGACACCAATTAATGGTATCAAAATTACTATTGATGCCTCACCTATCGCTGACGAACAAATAAATCAAATAATACACTTAAACTGGTCAAGGACAAACGTTAGACTATAAGGATGTAATTCTACTCTTCTAATAGTGAGCTAATCCTATATTTAGTTTACAAAGGGTCTATTCTCCCATGATTGACCTAATTATATAAATGAAAAATATATTACAGTAATTTCTCTATATCTTACATGTCTGGAAATAAAGCACTGCATTGGTCCAATTTCGCAGAAGAGACCAATTTTGTTAATTTGAGTTACAACAGCATCGAGGACTTCTCCTTTGAAAGGACGGAAGACGATCGCCTTGTACTGAAAAAGTGAATATTCATTAATTTAGCCATACCTGTACAGTATTATATAGCTAGAAAAACTTAAACAGTAATACACTACAGTAACAATATGAGACTAGCTTTCTTTTCTCTTTACCATTAATTTATTTGGCCTAGTTCAAGAACAACTGTGCTAAGAAGTTCTGCAACCCATATACGAAAACTTGACTCAGTTGAAGAATGCCTGTAAGGAAACAACAGAGTTCAAGATGAGAAACTATAAGGACTGGTTTGATGATAAGACCAGCAACTCCAAAAACTCATCAATGAAAAAAAATATACAGCAGTGCTACTAGCTGTACATTCCTCCGCTGCTCTCACAAACTATTCTGGCGCGCGGTTTTAATTTACCACACCAGCCAGCTAGGTCGAAAAATTAATTTACTAATAATTTATTAATTATTTTTTGGCTTATGTTGTAACGGCAAAACGATGTAAGTCGGATCGACATTATACAAGGACCTACTGTACTCTAAAACATAGAAAAATAATATAAGTTCTTAATCTAAAACATAAAAATAGTTAAAATACACTATACAGCATTGCTTACCTTTACTACAACGGTTGGTTTGCATCTGGATGACTGGTATGTCAAAAACTTGATTTATCAATACTTTATTATTTATTGGTCTCTGATGTAATGGCAAAATGACTTAAAACAGGACCCCCTGTACTAATTGTTTTCTTTTGTCCAATATTTATGATCTGCTTTTATACATGTTGGTAAACAAAGTCCTGATTTTACCACCAAGAAATAAACGTCCCATTATTCAGAAAAACACTTGAACTCACCATACACGATTAAATATTCATATGATGATATAAGGTCATACAGATATTTAATTCATCTGACACTATTAATTAATGCCAGCATTTCCCATGTAATTAAACAATCTCCTATGTTCAAGATCCTTGTAAATATCTGTCTATGCTTTGCATATAGTCTATTCCCAGCCTCCTGTATGCTGTACTTTAAATTATGCCTATTTACTGTATTGTCTTAAACTTTACCATATATTTACTGTAAAAACAGCACAAGAAAAATTTCTGAATTTTAATTTCCTATACAATTAAAATTGTATAAGATGAGGTAATACTTTATGATTTATGTGTTATAATATTCTAATCAGGTTATATGACAACTAATTTCCGGATAACACATGCTGGTGATGTCTAAAATTCATGTTAGGGATTTAATCTCACACCTACATAACAGTCCCTGATGTCAAGCTGACCAATCATAAAGTTATAGTTTATTTATATGTGACGAAACAGTTAGGCAGCAGCTAGGTAGTGATAGGTGTATTCTGTGATGAAATATTACACATTTTAGAAAAAAGAAGGCTTCACAGAAATATTCACTGGTATTTAGAGACTAGACTGGACAGAGAAACTTTTTTTATTAATGCATTATTGTATTACTGAACTTTATGTATGTCATATGAAAGAGCATTTTCTTACCTTTCCAGTGATGCAGTTTTGAATATTTTGGGTGCTGACAGTGGCACATAAGTATATTGTTTGTGCAGTTTAGGAGGATTAATGAACCAAGAAAGTCTATGACAAAAATTGGTATTACTGTACTTTATACAGTATTTTCAAAAAAAAGGACTTACCGGTACAGATAGGATAATGTTTAGAAGGCATGAGTAAAAAGAAACGGACAGCACAGTTGAACTACTGTACTATAACAACACAAAGACAGCACTTGTACAAAGGATGTAGCAAACCCTTTTCTAATAGCAACACTGAAGAAAGTCTATAGTGTAGCAAAGGTTCCAGGGACAATATGATTACATTCATATGTCTGTAAATGTTACATTAATTGTTGCAAAAGCTCCTAGGGTTATTTGGACTTAATATACTATATCTCAAAACTACTCTAAAATAAATAATATACATGGTTAAGACGTTTTAACCTTTTCATCTAATCATAAATATTTGCTTACAGTCACGCTTAAAAATATTGATAAAATAAATTTTTTCAATTATTATACTTACCTTAATTGGGTAGAGAACAAATCCACGCCCTGACTGTATCATGCCAGCACCTATATGATCAATTGTTGTTACAGCAATCACAAAACCATACCTTTAATACAAAAAAAATCGATTAAGACAGAGTATTTACTGTAAATAACAGTATAATGCAGTTAAACTAAGAAGTTACACATAAAAAAAAGAGTATAAATAAATATTTGGAATACTCTATAAAAAATCATTGTCTTTTTATCAAGATGAGTCCTAACTGTAAAAGCAACTTATTTTCCAAATAACACCATATACAGGACAATATACATAAAGACTCTCAAGTAAGAAAACATGAATATTCATACAACTGAAAATTTTAATAGATATTAAAATGAGCACAAGACTTACTTTCCTGTACAGGTGCCTTCAACTTCTGTGAAGAGCATCTGTCTGACAGTATCCATCAACTGAGGCCCAAAATAACGTGGATGAAGGAGAATTTCATGTTCTAGTGATATCTGGAGGCACATCAAATAGACATATAGGTAAAGGAATTACTATTAGATTAATTATAAATACGAGTTATGGACAGGTGTACTAAACGAACTTTAGCAGTAAATATGATTCTTTACTTATAGTTAAAGAAAAACCTCATGAAATCTAAGGTTAAGATTCATCTTATGAACCCCTTCAAGTTTTGGACTAAACTATTTTTTCTTATAGGTTTTGATGCATTTTGTTAGGGCCGGAACTGATGGCCGGCAGTGAGTATTTTCATAAACTAAACTAACTAACCTAACATAATCCACCTATCCAATCCTAACTCAAATTTGACGCCTTTCATATTTTAATAGAGCGAAATTGGGTATTTAGGCAGCAGCGTACACTTCAAGAAATGGTGGTAACACTGATTTATCAGATAAGCTATGGTAGGGGTGGTAAGAACGAAACCTAACCTAATATACTACTAGGTATGGTTAGGTAAGTTCACGCGCTGTGAGGAAACGAGTTATTGAGATGGGAGTTTTACATATCTCTTACAGCTCGTTGAGAGTATATAGTGTACAATTCAAATATATAAGACTAAACTCGGTAAATAGACTCCATTTCAAGTTACTAAAGGGCATAAATGGAA
>JAXCGZ010007957.1:37500-42500 GCA_037179515.1 Halocaridina rubra | reverse complement strand
TGTTAGGAGATTGAAACACAAAGTCAAGGAATTAGAGACAATGGTTATAGACCTTGATTATAAAATTCGAAATATGGATAGAGAAATAAGAGAGAATGGAACACAGAGAGGAAATAAGATTTTTGGAGGAAGCAAATAAAGTACAAGGGCAAAAGAGAAAAGAATTAGAAAAACGAATAAAGAAGCTGGAAGGGGAAAAGAGTAAACTAGAAACCAGAATTTCTAAACAAGCAGATAACAACACACAGCTGAATGACAACATGAATGAATTAAATGCTAGTTCACTGCTCTTTTCTGAGAGAGACGAGATGACATCTTAGAATGCCCAGATTAAGAAAAACATCAAACAGTTTAGAAAAAAGTTTCAGGAGCTGAATACGGAACATGATGCCATGAATACATTGTACTTCCTTTGCATAGTAAGGGCAGCATATGCTTTATTAGCAAATGTAAGGGTAGCCTTCATGCACATGAACAATGAATTTCAGAAATACTTATGTAACCTATGTGAGGCTAAAACTTGAATATGCAGCCCCCTTTTGGAATCCGCACTTGAGAAGCTCGTACTTAAGCCGGAAAAAGATCAGAAACATACCACGAAACTGGTGCCAGAAATACGCAATCTCAATTAAAATGAGAGGCTGAGGGAATTAAACTTACTATCACTCGAAGCTAGAAGATTGAGGGCGGATATGGTGACAGTTTTTAAATTCCTTCATGGTTATGACAGAGCGGATAAGGATCGATATTTTGATATAGCTGGCACTAGAACTTCGTAAGAAAACTTCTTTGCAGGATGTAAGGAAGATTTTGTGTGTGTAAAAGTAGTTGATAATTGGAATTAGCTAAGCGAGGAGGTAGTTAATGCTAACTCAATCCATAGTTTTAAGAACAAATATGATAAGTATCATCAAGTACAAAATGGAACCGATCAGGAGACGGGAAGTTACTAGCTTGGGGCTCTTTCCCGTAAGTACAATTAGGTAATTACAGAGAGAGAGAGAGAGAGAGAGAGAGAGAGAGAGAGAGAGAGAGAGAGAGAGACATTACTGAAAATATTACTCTGAGACTTTCAACGGGTTGCATGTACGGAATTATCATTGTTACTTGTGCAGAAGATTAAAAAATTGTATTATTGTCATAACATGGGTAAAATTTGATTGACTGCTGAATTGTGACCATTGGAAGCGTGAAAACATGGCCTCTAGCTCCTTGTCCTCCAAATTGAAGAAGAAAGCAGTTCGAGTGAAGCACCAAAAAGTGAAACTCTTCAGGGCTAACGAACCCTTTCTCTCCGTCTTTATGTGGGGTGTTAATCACACGGTAAATATATTTTTCACTTTCCTGTATATCTTCAAACCGACTTCATGGGATATCCATTGCAATCGAGGAGTAAAACTTCCCTCTGCGTATTCCCAATGTGTCGTAAGAGCCTACTTGAAGAGATAGGGGAGTGAAGGTGAGCAAACCTTTGTACCCAAAGTTATATCTTACCATAGAAATACTGATAGGAGGGGTGTAGATGGGCGAGGTATGATGAAGCCCTTCTGCTCTGCCTCCCATTGTTTGTTTAGTTTTGTCCACACTTGACTTTTACGGGTAGTAGGATCTTGCATTGTTGAGTAACCCCATGTTTTGTTTTGTTTTTTCTGACACCGGGACAGGCAGAAACTGCCCTCATCAATAAAGGCCCGGGCACGAGAAAATACCAAGACGAAGGAAAAGAAAAAGGTCAAGGACAAGGCAGAAATGAGGTAATGTCACACAAAGGAAAACGACAGACAGGAAAAAAACAGTCAAGTACAGAAGACCCAGAGATATATTAGAATTAGATAACACTGTATATTGTTAGGTTGGGTTAAGTGACATGCTTTGTAAATATGATTAATCCTAGAACCCCCTAGGATTACTCTTCTTTCCAAATTCAGAATGTTTTATATTGAAGACATTATTACTGCTTACTTTAATGATATTGTAATTGTGTTCTACAAAGTTGAAAATTAGACTTAATGGCAGTGTAGAGTGAGGGACGCATATAAAGATTTTTAGTTGTAAGAAGGCAAATATGACATTTGGACAATTAGGTTAAATAACTGGTATCATGTTTTGATGTGTATGGAACATGTCTAATATTAATTTTTGTCAGATTATTATTATTATTATTATTATTATTATTATTTTATTTTGTTTATTTGTATTTATTTTTTTTTTTAATATAGATATCCTCCTTATCAATATTGAGAAACAGGCGGTTGGGGGAAAATCGCAAAGAGTGCTGGTTTCTGAGGCAAATGAGAAAATCAGAGAAGATTAAATTGCATCAGATATCTTTGTAAAAGCATAATCTAACCGCATTTTGTTAATTGTGGCTTTGAGGCACTCATTTGCCTTTTAATATTAGTTTAGTTTTGTATGGGTGAGATAAGTGAGGCTTGGAGGAGGAAAAGCTTCACTATTTGGAAGAGCCTGAACAGTCATGTGATTTTTTTTTTTTAAGACTTTTTCTGTTTAAATGAGCACTTTGAAATTTTTACTACACTTTGAATTTTTTACTCCACCGACCACAATACTTCCTCACAAAAGCGAACAGGATAACTGATAACTACAACAGTTCTAATGGTATATATATGGTTAGAAATATTAAAAAGATAAAATTTCACAAAACTTTTTCTACAAAAATACAATATAGCATTTTTCTGACCTAATTGATTTCTGATCCAATAATGTATGTATCCACATGATGAAAAATCCTCTCAACACCTGCTAACGATACAACTGCCATAAATTACTGCTTCGGAACCTCCATTACCTTTCCTATTAAATCATTTGTGAAAGAAGTGAAGAAGGATCCTACAACATTTTTGCCAAAATGAAGCTCTTTAAACGGTTCACTTTTTTCAAGGTATGACAAGGAGGTGAGAAAATAATATGGATGGCACTCAAACATTCTGCTCTGTAGTGTGTTGCTGCTTGGGGTTGATAGACCTACCATGATACCTTTGATCTATTACTTTTGCTTGAAAGTGGGAAGGTGTCATAGCTATGATTATTCTTTGCTCAAAATATCTATGTTGATCTAATGTTTGTACCTATATTACTTCTATAAATGATATAAAACTGGAATAATTTGAAATTTTCTTTGAAAGCAAATTCGATATTTTGAACTATGTGGCTACTAATCAGGTCTCTAAATACAAGAGCCATATTCCCTCTTATAGGTGGAGTGGCTGAATCAAAGCAAAATATCTTGACTCTTTGAAGAAAGAAAATACAGAGATATAAGCAGAAAGAAAATTACAGAATATAAACATAGACATAATATAAAGTTACAATTGTGGATAATGTTCTATGCCTCCAAGTCTTGACGCAATTCTGCATGGTACCATAAGAAGGGCGTGAAGACTTAACGGGTGAAATTATCTGCTTGATGCATAATTACAGCAAGCAGATATGACTAAAGTTCTTGTGTTTATATTTGGAATGCACCCAGTATAAATATGTCTATTCAGGTTCAATTAGCATGTACAAAAATACATTGACAACATGTATGTCCATATAGCAAGCTGTATGGGAGTCACTGGTGACTCAATGTACATTATTGTCACTTATGACGGGATGAACATCATGGGCCGATTTTGTCACCTGGGCTGTTACCGATGGTAGTAGGTTCTGTTGTTAATTCTGTGAGCACCGGTTTATATTGTGGGGTTGTAGACAGCTCAGCATTCGGGGAACGGTGACTGTATCAGGCCAGAGATGTACAGGCTTAGGTGATGTGGGGAGACATGGTTCTTCACTTGTGGAAGGGGGATTCGATGCTGCCTGTTCAGTTTGAGAATTGGGCATCTGGGGTTTGGTGACAACTGGCCTCTTTAATAATGTGGGTTTTTGTAAACCAGCTTGAGGGTGCACTTCGACAAGGTTCCAGTCTGTATCAAGAGCAGCTGGCTTTTGTTTTCCAGGCATCAGACTAGTGTTTGAAGGTTGAATGTAATCAAGCCTTTACACGGGGTTTCTGGTAATTGGTGTCTGGTATGGTGTGTATTTTCTCAGAAATTTTTATTGTGGAGAGTAACACGTCTGAATCCATCAACACAGATGACATATTGGTCAAACTGTTGAACCATGCCGGTTTTGTCCCATTTTATGAGATGAGGTCCTATTTGATTTTGGATGCACACATGGTCTCCAGCAGTCAGTGGCATAAGCCATTTTGTTTTCTCTCACCATCTTTCCGCAGCTCTGATGACGGTTGCGTAAGGCTGTCTAACGCGCATCCAAGGGATCTTGCCATATTTGATTTTGGTCAGGAAAATATGAAGAAGGATTAATTATACAACAGAGAAAAAGAGAGAGAAATTAATTGATTATGAGAGATGAGGTAGAGTGCTATCACTCAAATGGAAGGGATATTCCTAGTTATGTAGAAGAGAAAATTCAGACATAGTATAATATTTTCTTCATTAGAGCCAACTAAAAGGGATAGGGAAGTGGAATATTTCCTTGTACAGTACATTGGTGACCCCAACCCACGAATTTAATCTGTTCCCAAAACTTGTTTGTGGGATGGTTTGTTCGTAAGTTGGATTTATTTTTCCCATTGAAAAGCATGTAAATCCATTCCTAGTTGCAATAAATATTCATTTTAAAATTTTTGTAGTAAGTATAAACATGAAATATAATACAGATTATATGCATTTCATCTGTAAAAGGAAAATTACATTAATAAAAGTAAGGAATTATACTCTAGTAAAATAAAACATGGTACAGTACTGTATTTACCTTTGTGGATGATTGTTGCTGGCATACGTGGATGCTGGTATAGGATGAGGAGGGGGACTAATTTTTGAAAGGAGAGTCCCCTTCCATAAGAACATTAGGCAAATCTTTCGACACAGCTGTATTTCTGGTGTTTTCTCTCTTTCTCCTTTGGTAGCTGCTTCCCTCCCTACGGACACAAGGAAGCGATCCAGAGAAATTTGTCTCTTTCTTATATGGAA
>JAXCGZ010007957.1:0-32500 GCA_037179515.1 Halocaridina rubra | reverse complement strand
GTGTTTGCTTTTAATGTGTTCATGTAAGAGTTATGTTATCTGGGTAGGAAACTATGTGTACTTGAGGTGATTGTGGAGTGGGTAGTTTGTTCTTGTATAGATTAAAGAGTGTCAGTGATAAAGCAGTTCCTTGAGAGACTCCTTATTTAAAATTTCTGATGATTTACGTCTGATCGGCAATTGATACGTGTGCACACCTTCCTGCGAGGTACTTAGCCAGCCATCCTTATGCGTTCTTGTGCATGTTTATGTTTCAAATTTTGTCTGCTAGGTTATGGCAGGGGATGGCATTAAAGGCTTTCCTTATGTCTGATCATAAGCAAGTGTAATTCTGTGGTAACTGCTTGTAGTATCAGGAAAAAAAAAAAAAAAAAAATTATATATATATATATATATATATATATATATATATATATATATATATATATATATATATATATAAAATCAAATAAACATTACCATATGTGAAATCATGAATCATTTCTACCGCAGTCGACTGGGACTTGAACCTAGGACATATAGTTACTAAGCCAAGGTGCTACCAACTACACCACAGATCTTAAAGAGGGAAACAGACCTTAAAGCTTATATCTGCTATACTAGGAATGAACGCATTCTATCTGAATGTCACTATTTTCATATTACAGTTTCCCCCAACCTCACTCATGGTTTCATTTTCGTATTGAATTCAACTCCCAATCTCATTCAGAACCAGCAATAATTAAATAAGCACATTACCATATGTGAAAATATGATTCATTTTTACCCCTACTTGGACTTGAACCTAGGACATATAATTACTAAGCCAAGGCACTACCAACTACACCACAGAAGGTCTTAAAAAGGGAAACAGACCTTACAGCTTATATCTGCTATACTAGGAATGAACGCATTCTATCTGAATATCCTATGTTCATATTACAGTTTCCTCCAACTTCATTCATGGTTTCGTTTTTGCATTTAACTTCCAATCTCATTTGGGACCAACAATAATCAAATATGCACATTACCATATGTGAAAACATAAATCATTTTTAACCCAACCGGGACTTGAACCTGGGACATATAATTACTAAGCCAAGGCGATACCAACTACACCACAGAAGGTCTTAAAAAAGGAAACAGACCTTACAGCTTATATCTGCTATAATTGGAATGAACGCATTCTATCTGAATGCCACTATAAGGTCTGTGTTGCCTTTTGTGAAGCAGGTGTAACTGGTTACATTGCAAGGCAATAGTTGTGGCAGTCTTTTTTTTTTTATTCAGCATTTTTAAAGATTGTGTTTTTTATGGACTGATACAGGAAATATAGATTAGCTTACAAAAACTCTCACTCCCCACATAGTACATAATGTACTCCATGCCATTTATATGAATATTTATACTATGTGTAACTATAAATAGAAGATGTTGGTCTTCATTTTATACCTTACTCTACTCTAAATCACAGTCCTTATATGAATATAAAGAAGTTTTTTAATTTTTAAACTTCAGATCTTGAACATTATCTTAAGCATCATGTGCATTCGGAATATTTAACATACTGTATATTATTTTGTTGTAAAAACTGTCATAGTTATGTAAGCCTTGTGTACAGTAGTTTTTAGTTCATATATTTGAATTTCTATATCATTTATAGTGCTCTAAAGCATGAATTTATATAGTAATAAGAAACAATTTTTACAAGATAGTAACAGTACATGTCATATATATTTATAACTACTTTTCTTCATTAATGAGATTATCATGATTCAGTGAATGAAAATTGGAGAGTGAATTTAGTAGTCAAACATTGATTTTGCTTATGTGTTAGATGTTGAATCCTAACAAGAGGCCCCTCTCAGGTCGAATCTAGTACGAGTCCCTCCTTATGGGGTCATGCCTAGTAGCAGGTAATGGTAGAGATTTCATTTGTTCCAGTTTGAAACATCCTTTATTCACAATCCCTAGACCTCCTTACACTGAAAAATCCTACTGTAACATGTCCTAAGAGTGTTTAAACGAGTTTTTAGCTACTGACCCGTGTGTGTTATTGTGTACAGTATTTGTAGTTTTCTACCAAGCTTAACAAAATATTGAATTTTTTCCCAACCATTAATGAATTTTAAGCATTGTGAAAATAGGTAGTGAGAGTACATACTACGAAGTAATGATACATGAAAAAATATCGCATTGTGTATGACAGTTTGGCAGCTTCCCTTTTTGCCACCTTGAGGCTGTTTTTGATTTCATGAAGCTTTGTCTCTCTCTAATTGCTATCAACTCCTCATCTTATTTCCTTAACTGTTCTTATTTGTTAATGAAATCTTTTATTGTCTGTCTGGCAGTTATTTCTTTTATCCTATACTATTCAATTAATGGAGCTCGTTTTTTTTTATTTAACTTTCTTCACCTGTTAATTAGCCCCCTTTCTTTAATCTCTTTAACTCACCTCAGTGTTAATGAAGGCTGTATTGTTTTTCTCTATTTTTCAGCTCTCCTTTGTATTCACCTTTGTTCTCTCTCTCTCTCTCTCTCTCTCTCCTCCTCTCTCTCTCTCTCTCTCTCTCTCTCTCTCTCCTCTCTCTCTCTCTCTCTCTCCTCTCTCTCTCTCTCTCTCTCTCTCTCTCTCTCTCTCTCTCTCCTCTCTCTCTCTCTCCTCTCTCTCTCTCTCTCTCTCTCTCTCTCTCTCTCTCTCTCTCTCTCTCTCCTCTCCTCTCTCTCATTATTGGTTTGTTCCTCATGTCCATCTCCATATATCTTTTGAGTTTATAATGCAATGTTGTGTATCTCCCCTATTTTAATCTCTTTAATCGATCTAATAAGTCAGTGAATCCGATTTGTCTTTTTTGTATATTAGCACTCTCCTTTTTATCTTTTCACCTTTTCTAATGAGTTAATGAAGCCTTATTTGTTTGTTTTTTTCATTGGTGTGACAGCCACCCTTTTTATCACCTAAACTTCTCTGACAAGTAAGTGAAGGTTTGTTTTGTTTTTTCCATAGGCTTGTTATCTCCTCCATTTGATATCCTAACTCATTTAATGAGTTAAATTGGCTCTCTTTAGTCCTTCTCCAACTTGTATCAGCTTCCTTCATTATCTCCTGTAATCTTCTGTTGAACTGAACAAGCTCTCGTTTGTGTTTTCCACCTGTCTACTAGCACTTTTTTTTTATTTAAAACATTTCTTAGGAGTCACTATTGCTTATTTTCTTTCTTTATCCAACTTTGTATCAGTCAGCCTCTGTTATCTTGTTGACTCCTCTAAACAGTGTATTAGCTTTGTTTTTCCTTGCTTTGATTTTGTAAAATTTAAACTTGATATCATTTTTTTTTTTTTTATGAGTGTGACATCGGGACAGGCAAAAACTACCCTAATCAGTAAAGGCCCAGGCACAAGAAAACACCAAGATGAAGGAAAAGAAAAAGGTTAAGGACAAGGCAGAGATGAGGTAATATCACTCAAAGGAAAACGACAGACAGAAAAAACAGTCAAAGTACAGAGGACCCAGAGATATGGAGGACTAGGCCCTGAGATGATGATAGATCTGCTTTTTGAAGGATGATAGGTAATAAGAATTAGGAACAACAGAAGGAGGAAGAGAGTTCCAGAGTCTGGAGGTAGATGGGAAGAAGCAGTCGCTGCACCAAACAGTCCGCGAGCTTCAAATCTCCACAAAGTACCTGTGAGATGAGACTGCTTGGCGTGTGCTACATGGCCTCTTCAGTGAGGGAGAGATGCAACTCGCCAACTCACCAGAGCAGCGATAGGAGAGAGAAAGGGAAGATACCTTATGGCGAAGAGAGAGAGAATCCAGATTAGAAGTAAGAGAAGGATCATTAATGAGTCTAACTGCCTTAGATTCAACCCTATCAAGTAGATAAGTATAAGAAGAAGCACCCCAGATTTGTGAGCAGTATTCTAAGCAGGAACGGATAAGACCTTTATAAATTTTAAGTAGCTGTAAATAGGAAAAGTAATGATGGAAATGAAACAAAACCTCCAGTTTTTTAGATGAAGATTTAGAAATTTGGATTATGTGATTCCTCCAAGACAAGTTAGAGGCTATATGGATTCCTAATATGTTGATAGAATTAAGAGGGTAAATTTCATTAGTTTCAAAGACAGTAGGGTTATCAGGAAGAGAAGAAGATGAAGAGATAGCCAGAAACTGTGTCTTGGAGGTATTGAATTTAACTAAATTTTGAGTGCCCCACTCAGATATTCTCTGCAAATCGGAGTTGAGAGTAGAAGAAAGAGTGATACGAGACTGATTACGAGTAGCAGATGAAGGTTGTGAAGAAAAGGCAGAGGAAAAGTGAAGGGTAGAATCATCAGCAAAGGCATGGAGAAGAGAGGAAGATGGGGATTGTAGAAGATCATTAATGAAGAGAAAGAACAGAGCCCTGTGGAACACCACTGATAACAGAGAAAGGGCTAGATGTTGCATCATCAACAACTACAGATATAAAACGGTCAGAAAGAAAACTGGAAATCAGAGAACAGAAAGAAAGGGTAAAGCCATAGGCAGGTAGTTTGGCCAACAGAGCCTTGTGTCAGACTGTTAAAAGCCTTAGAGATATTAAGGTCGACGACAAAGGATTGTTGTTTTAGATTCTCCACCCATGGATGGGTGGAATGAGTCATGGAGGACCCATAGGGCAGCTGGCACAGGCCCCCCCCCCTGTGGTGCCCAGCCACAGCAGTAACCTCCCCAGTAAACAGCTTAAACTCTCTTTCCTGGACGAGGCACGATCCGTCAACCTCGAGAATGCGAGGCCAATGCATTACCACTGTACTAGCCAAGAGGCTAATGATTCCCCATAGTTCCTCAGAGAAGATGACCATGCATGAGTAAGATAGGACAGGAGGTCACCAGTGGATTTTGCCTTGCAGAAGCCGTACTGGTGATCGGAGATAAGTAAGATACTGCTCTTAATAGCAGTGTGTGTCATTGTATTATTGTAAGCTGTAGTGTAATGTAAGGCATAGGAATGTCCCTCTTTATGTCCTGGATATATCAAGAAATGTATGCATTTTGATAAACAAGTCATTGAATGTGATGCTTCACTTGTTGTTAGATGAAGAATAGCAATGAAATCTCTAAGGTTATCCAGCTGGTTTTTAATTTTATTCCTGCTTCTATGAAAATTGCCATTTGGGTTATTGTCATCCAGAAGATATCCATTTGGTAAATTGCTATTATGGAAAATACCCATTGAGAAAATTCCCCAGTGTGGAATATTGTTAGTGACCAAAATATTTTTGTTGTATTTTACTTGATTGGCCTGCGGTGTCAGATCTTTACCTCTTTTCTTATCATTGCGTCTTCCTCTCATAGTATCTTTGCGAGTTATATCAAAATAGGAAAGAAAATCTTGAGAGATATCTTCATCTTTGGATATTTCTTCAAAGCCTGTGATAACCTCATGACCTGAGAGAAAAGTGAGGGCTGAGAAACAGCATACCTTTAAACGGAAACTACATTCATTTTGATATTGATTTATGAACCCAAGGTTTTCAGTCTCTCTCTAGACTATCTGACAGAAGTGAAAAAAAATAATAGCTTGGTATGTGTTTGGAAAACTCATTAATCCATTGATCAGTGCCTTTCGAAATCACTCATTACTGTGATGGGGTCATGTTAAACTAAATATGTTTCTGAAGAAAAAATTTCTTAATTTGCTTCGCATTTGTGAGGAAGATAGGAAAATATACAAGGAAAACTAGAGTTTTTGACCAGCGTGAGGATTGTAAGATGCCGAGAATACATAACAGGTGACAATTTGAATGTTCCATTGATAGCCCAATTTTTATATTTTCTCAGATCTTGAATTCTGTCCTTTGTAATATATATTTATGTTCTATCTTCATGTTCGACTCCAGAATCATTCTTTAGGAATCTCTCTCCTGAGTCAAGAATGTGAAAGTCAGGCAGAAGTATGTGTCTTGACCTTCCATAGTAATAATAATAATAATAATAATAATAATAAGACTTTATTTCCAACGTACATTGGGTATTCAAATATGGGTGTACTATTAAAATTTACAAGTAAAATCTTCCTTTAAGAGTAACTTCTTAAGATTATATTTAAAAGTATACACTGAACCAGCATTTTTTAGTTCTCTGGGAAGCTGATTATATAAATGAGGTCCACGAATGTTTATATCTCTTGAGCCAATATCAGTTTTAGACCTTCGTACTAATAAATCTTCCCCTTGACGGGTAGTTAACCCGGTAACTGAGCTTACTGTAGAAAAATTATACAAGCAATCAGGAAGATTGTTTCTTAGTATATTAAAAACAAAGGTACATATATCAAAAACATATTTATCTCTAATCTTTATCCATTCTAGATCTTTTAAAACAGGAGAGATGTGCTCGTATTTTCTTACATTGCCAACAGCCACTCGTGCTGCAAAGTTTTGTAACTTTTGTATTCTTTGTAATTGAGTCTTATTTGTACATCCCCAAACTTTGAGACAGTAATTAATTAAACTCATAGCTAAGGACTGGACAATTATTATACGAGTTGATGTTTCAAATGAGTCTTTTGCCCTATTTAGATATATTAGAGTACCCATTACTTTTTTATAAATTTCATCTATATGCATTTCAAAATTCATGTAACGGTCAAAATAGACACCTAGGTTCTTTACCGAGTTCATTGGCTTAATGATATTACCGTTAAAATTTATATGAAGATTGTCATCAACTTCTGATAATAATTGTCTGGATCCGATAAGAATAGATTGGGTTTTAGTTTCATTAAGTAACAGACCATTTTTTAGAAAGTAACGTTTAGCCATATACAAAATTTCTTCTGCTCTACGAATAATATTTTCTAAATCATTAATTTCTCCTTCAATTAAGATTTGAGTATCGTCAGCATATTGAATGACATAACAGTTAGGTAAATATTTTACTAGATCGTTTACATATATTAGAAAAAGTATAGGTCCTAGGATCGATCCCTGAGGGACCCCAAACAATACCTTCTTGCGACTTGAAACTACATCTTTTATTCTGACTGACTGGTAGCGGTTTTTTAAATAGTTCTCGAACCAGCTTGGGAGGCATTTGAACCTTACTGTATCCAGTGTCGAACATTTTGATTTACAGTCTGCACTTCTCAGCTTTGAACGTGCACATACATATAAAAAAGATAAACGGTTAGAAACCAACGAACGAGTAAGTTGACAAGAAGTCAAAACTTCTTTCAGCTGTTACATGGCCAATTTGGCATCTGGTTTTGGATGCGTAATTGTGCTCGTCAACAAATTTTAGTATTTCATTATTTTGATGCTTTGCTTTGGTATGTAGTCGTGGTGGGCATTATTTTAGCTCCCATAGCACATTCCAAAAAAATGTTTGTTCCTTCCATTTTTTTGTCCATTTTGATGATGTATGAATTGAAATTCTTTACCAGTGATAACCTTGCCGCATTCACATAAGAAGCATTTATAGGTAAAAAGAATAAAAAATTTGTATGATAACAGTGAACACCTTGCACTATATCTCCTTCTTCAAGTAATCTTTATTTTTGAAAACAAACATAAGGGGAAGAGGGGTGATTTAGATGCCGAAAAAAGGAATAGAAATACTGTAACTAATTATATATAAATGATATCTTATAACCTTTTATTCGGCAGTGACCCTGTATTTGGAGAGCAATGGTGTAGTTCCAATACCAGTTCTGTCTCTCTCGTTCCTATACTCTATTTCGTGTGTCTATACTGTATTACTAAAAGCTTTGTCATAGTTTTCTCTATATCTCACTCTCACTCTTTTGCTGTTACTGGTAAGGTTCCCAAAGGGAATTTTTCACACAGAAAATTTTCTACATAATAGTTTTCTGCCTGGAACTCATCCAACTGGTGAATTCCTGCTCATTACTAAACTCTTCCTCTCAAGTTTTACTGTGTCTCGACCGTACTGTGCTTAGGGTACACTGTATTTATAGTATTCAAGAAAATTTTATTGTTTTTTTAACTTATCGTTTCTATACATTTTCTTTTCAGTATTCGTTAGCATCCTAGTATTTGTATGTCATTAGTATATCATTATTTGCCATGGAAGTACAGCAGTTGTTATCTTGGTTGTTTGAGGATTTATGATTATGTCCGCCATTAATAAGCATTGAGTCTCGGATTTCTGTACTTGTAGTATTCTAATTTGTGCGTGCTCCTTATTACCTTCACTTCTGGGTATTTTTCTATATCCTATTGTATTCCTACAACTAATGTTTTGTTAACAATTCATTTCACTGTTCATAGTTGCAACCCTACATACCTCAGTAGAGACATTTGGAGATTAAAGTAGGTTTTGTTTAACATAATACACTGGAAGAAACCAAATGAAAGTCAAAACCATTTTTAAAAGACTACATAGGCAGGGTTCCATGAGTCAAGAAAAGGCATATTCATTTACTTTACTATCTACAGTCACTTTCATTTACTAGAAGTTATTTTATGCTCTCTGTAGTGAAGATAAAGTAAATGTTTTTTAAGAAACGTCAAGTATCCTTAACTGTAATTGTGAATTTTACTTATAGAGTAAGCAAAATTATTGAGTATAGAGTTTTCACGCATATGGGTGGTCCTGCAAATTTTGGAAGCACTATTTATAAGCAAATTGGCATTATTCACGAACAGACAGGTACCACATTAAAAAATTTTGCCTTCCTGTAAACCATATCCAGGAAAGACGCTGCTGCCCACGTGAAAACATTATTGGGTCTTCTAAATACTGAAAATAAAAGCTTTACTGGTTAATACCAATTAACTCTACCCATGTGGATATTTTTTTTACATGCATAATGCCCTCTACCAAAATTGACAGGGTGATCGCTAACAACAGAATATTCAAATGGAAGAACTACCCCGTTACATCTCTCATATCACGCATGTTTCCCTCTTAGTCATGTAAATGTTCATTTCAATTGTGAACAAGACCAAACCCTTACCATAACTTCTTTTATATAGCCTTTTGGAAATGTATAATACTAACTATATTGATGCAGAAGAATAAAGACCCAGGTAATATTTGCCTGTATATGCAGGTGGGCAGTTTTTATCTCCCTGAAATGTTATCATTATGAAACAGCATTCTCAGTCGTATATGCTTATTTCCAATTTGGAATATGGTTTTTCATAGGTAATATAAGATGTTTCACCAGTGAGAAAGGAAGAGCAGAAAAGAACGAGTGGTTTGGGTGGTAAAAAACACTAAAAATACTCATGTGCTTGCTGCGTTGTGTTTTCTTTTACCCTAGTTTATCACCATCATTTCTTTTGCCTTCCCTCCGGAGTTCCTAGTTCTGCTGCCAAAACCACTCCTACATTATATGAAGGGCATTTGGCTTTTCTTTGAGACCTTGATTGTTCAATTGATCCATGGTGTGTTTTGGGTGTATTGTAACTTTAGTCAGAGTGAAGCTTTATATTCTTAATTGATGTTTGGCATCTTTTGCAGCAGGAACTTGACTTATTCTAGTTAATCCTCAGCTCTTGGTTCTTTGATTCGATCATAAACCAGTTTTTTCTTTTATTGCTTTGGGGTGTGAAGGATCTTATTGCTTGCCCTTTTGGTGCCTTGGCGATAAGGCTGACCCAAATGGGCATTTAAGTATTCTTCCCTCTGGGTGTCAGGGTAATTTCCTATATGTGGGGTTTATTAGTTAGTTTGTATTGCATCATTCACAGGGGTATTGTTAAGGTCTCACTTACCATGTGCTATTTTTGGTCAAATTTGGAGGCAAGTTCATTTTTTTTTTATTTACTATGGGTTTTATCATCCCTCCTTACTGCCTGTTTATATTCACTTGCAGATGGTACTAATTACGTTGTTAAAGCTGCTTTGGATAAACTTCCAGGCATACTGTAAATGAAAAACCAGCTTCCAATATGAGCCAGTCAAAAGAGATTTCATACATAAATGCTCAGGTGGTGAAGATAGAATAAATTGGGATTGTATTGTAAGGGAATAATGTACAGTCATAGAATAGTTTGAGATATAATATAATATTCTGTTTTTTCTTGTTTGGGAAATTGTATGCACTTAGATATGGCTGGGAGAACAGTACAGTATGTTGAATTCTTTGTAATAGTTATTTAATGTATTTGTTATTTATTTTAGAGACTACCTCATTCTTTGTCTGCTTTCTCGTGTTTATTGATTAGATCTAAAAAAAAAATTTAAATGTTGTATTTATTTATTTAAATAATTTGAAATACTGTACTAAAACTTATCTATTTTGAAAGCATATGTACTGTACATGTACTACTATTATGTTCTGTTTTTATACTATGAATTGTTTAGTAACATACTTTGCAGGGTTTTTCTTTTCAGATGACTGATGTTAAATGTTCAATTTTCATTATGGATATGCTTAAATATCCCATGCATAGGTATATCGCAAAAAAAAAAAAAATGTTAATATGATGGAATATAAAAGTAATATTTATAATAATTTAAGTGTCTATTTCTCTTTTTCTGAGTAAGGTCACAACCCATAGTTATGGATTCTCCGGGTAGAAGTGCTGCTCGTTTTTACAATTCTAGTGACAAAATGTACATTCTCAAAACGCTCACCAGTGATGAGGTGGAACAAATGCACGCCTTGCTCAAAGAATATCATCCTGTAAGTATGAATATGCAGCCCTCCCTTTTTGTAGGGCATTAATTATTCCCTTATGAATGCTTTAAAAGTATAGAGCTGAGGAATAAATAATCTGTTGAACAACTGACATTGAGAGATCATGAAATTGGTTTATGATTGATAATGATACAATAGATAATTTGAAAACTTGAAACTAATATATGTAGATTTTTACATTGCTGTTTTTAGTATATCGAATTTTACATGTGCTACCCAAAAGAATGTAGTTTTCTTTGAGTTTACCATTGGAATACTGCTTTGAAATTAAGAAAATGAACAGGCTTATTAATACAAGTATTAATAGTAATAAGAATATGGGAAGATGTCAAAGCGATTTAAATTTTTGCAAACCTATGTCAGTAATGATACTTTATAACTGGCAGGGAAAACAAGTCCCAGAAATGAGTTCCAAATTGTAGCAGTAGAATAAAAAATCTTTTTGGTAATACATGGTCCTTGAGGTGTTTAATGCAACATGACAAGGATGCGCTGCTACTGGCTGACAATTGTATTTTTGACCTGGTACAGATAGAACAACTTAACTGCCCAATGCACTAGAACACTGGCTGAAATAGTACCTGTAATGTATATGAATAAAAAAACTATTGTAACAGAAGTAGATTTGAGAGCCTATGTTTGAGAATGAGAATTAATATGACAAATAGTTTTAGACTTATCTTTATCATGATAATAAGATGAAGAATGAAGTTTGAGTTTGAAATAAAAAATTATGTAGTTATGGATTCTTGAGGTAGGAATATTGATTGGAACTCTATTATCTAGGAAAATAATTTTAACCTGGGGTAGACTAAGCCTAGATAAGAAGCAAAATGTCTCTGTCAAAAGGATTTTATTTTTTTATGTGAGATGCCACTAATCTCATAAATTGTTCACATTTGAAACAAAAGAACCAAAGTAACACTATTTCTACATTCTTTGCCCTTCCCTACCTCCTTTATTGCTTGTATCACAGTGAGATGAATGAATTTTTGGAGAAAGTTTGCCAAACTCAAACACCCCAAATGTTATCCGTTTGTTCTAAAGTACTTTTGAAAGAATTATTTTTTTTACCATAAATAGGGAGTACAAGTGCGGAATTGTCTATTCTTTAACACCAAAATATTTAAACAAGTAATAATTTTAATAATGTTAAAGAGACATACCCAGGAATGTCATACTCCAAGTTGGATATATTATCTCAAAATAGCATTAAATGGGATAAGACACTCTAGTAAAAGGACTGAAAATGTATTCAAGACACTAGGCTGGTGATAGCGTACCAAATTGGAAAGATTGTTAGTATATTATTAATACTATAGAAGAACTAAAAGGTAAACTTACAATATTCCTAAGTCTTTTGCCATGACTGTCGTTTGGGAAAGAGTTCTGTTCTGGATGAGGTCATGAGAGCATAACATGGACAGTTTGTTTATTAACTGTATTATTTTTGTCAGTATGTCGTGAGTCGCCATGGCAAAACCCTGTTACCCCAGTACCTGGCAATGTATAGACTGACTGTGGAAAGCATGGAAACATACTGTGTTGTCATGAGAAATGTCTTTTCCACTTTTCTTCAGATACACAAGTAAGTTATATGCAAGTCCACGATTTGTGTTATACTGTATTTGGTTAATCCTACCTGTAACTGCACAGAGTGAAAAATTGGTAAGGAAGGCCCATGAGAGGAAAAATAGTGAAGCGTTCCTTAACATCATATATATAATATTTTTATTGTCTTACTTTGTAATATCATGCTTTATTCTGGAAATCAGTGTAAATAGTTATAAAATTTCCCTATACATTATTTGCTGTGCACAGTCTGAAATATTTAATGAAAAACAAATTATTATTAGTTTCTTATTTTCCTTTTCCTACATTATATTTGCTCTTTGCAGTCTGAAATACTGTATGTAGTAAAACAAATTATATATTTTTTTTTATATCGTTTGCCTCATTTTGTGTTAGCTTGGGATTTTCATATTTCCTATTTATTATTAGAGATTCCTATTTATTGCATTCTCATTTTCTGTGTATTTACACTTCAGAAAATATGATCTTAAAGGCTCTACAGTAGATAGAGAAGCATCTGTGAGAGAACTAGAAAAAGATCTGCCTACTCTTAAAGATAATGATTTTGTGAAAGATGGAACCAAAATTTATATTGGGGAAGAAGCAAAGCAACAGCTAATGGAAACATTAACTGCAGATGTGGAGGTTAGTTCATAAACTTTAAGGTATTGGAATTGAAAATGAGAACTAGCTGAACTAGATATGGAGGTTAGTTCATTAATTTATGCTTTTAGGAATGAATTTGAGATCTAACGTCAACTGCTTATATGAAAATTGTCATAAACATCAGGGTCTAGAAAGATAATGAGATCTAACTTCAACTGAGGTAGTTGCAGGTCTCTACTCATGTTTGCATTATAAGCAATGATTGTATTATTATTATAGTGTTTGCTTAGTATATTTGTTTATGTAAAACTATAGTGACATGTCAACCTTTTTGTCAAATTTTAGTGAGGCTTAGTTTGAATTAAATATTTTATCCTTGTAATCATAGTCTACAATGAGTACCTTATTTCTATATTTTATGTAATTATTTTTTTTTTATTTCAGTTCTTAATGAGGTTGAATTTGATGGATTATTCCCTGTTGTTGGGAATCCATGACATTGAGAAAGCTGAACAGGAGGGTGAAATGCACAATGAATCTGAAGATGATGTAATAGAGGTGGGTAATCTTGAGTTTCACTTTTTCAGGTATTTACGAGCACATCATCTAGGAGAAATGTATATTTCACTCCTGACAGCAAGATACATTGCACTAGATATACCTGTTTGAGAAAGAAAAACTACCCTCGAGGTTTTAATATAGATATCAGAAGCATAGGAATTTGTTGTCTTCGGGGAAATTCAATGTCCCCATGGGTGCTATGCTACCAAGTATCATTTCATAGAGACAGGTTCTACTTTATCTCAGTTGTATGCATATTTTAGAAACATCAATTTTCTCTATTTCAGCAATAGTAAAGAATATATTACATAAGTTTAAAGAAGAAATTTAATATGCATTTGAAATACAGTGTTTTTGCTCTCTTCTGGTATGCAAATAAGTTCTGAAACTTCATATGTGATTTCAACTATACACCAATAAAAAAAAGTTTATTTGAAAAATCTTCAAAACTAAAGTAGAATAAGTGCAAAATGCAAATATTGCATTTTGTTCCCATAGTGAGTGGCTAAATATGGCAGCTGAGTGAGCAAGGAGATTATCACTTAAGAGCAAGTCAGTCTTTGTCCCACTCTTTGGAGTCAAAGCTAGTGTCGCTACGCAAGTTACCTTCATCACATTTGTGAATTGCGAAATATTTTCATTAACCCTCGTGTTCAATGTCGTGAACAAAGAGAGTGCTAAGAGCAGTGATGAAAAATTTAAAAAGGCTAGAGGTGTATTAAATTTGCAAGGATTAGAAGTTTTAGATCATTCGAAAATACCCAGGTAAATGGAGGAAAACTGAGTCTAGCATTTACTCAGTAAAGCAAAGGGAAAAAGCAGTTCTTACCAATACTAGTGTTTGCCTGCAATATCAATAGTGGTTCACAACTCTGTGATACAGAGCTTGTTAAAACGAGAAAGCATTAATTTTTTGGTGTGAAGATATTTTGACATAGATGATCCTTCTGATATGATGCCAAAAGGTTCAAGTTAACATTATTTCACCCTCTTGGTACTGCAGTCAATCTTCAGTGTACTTAGTCTTCTCATACCATTGCTTTGTTAAGTGATAACATTAGTTTTATATATTATTGTCATTAAAAAAAGGCTCCTGAGAGAGTTACAAGGACAGGATAAGTATCTCAGAACTTGCCATCCATACCGAGGAGATACTTCATTTTTGCTTGGTAATACATATACTGTGCACAAACATCGTAGTGTGTACAGGATTCCGTCCAGATTTCTTTTGAACTGCTCTGTGGTAGTGCTACCAACAACACTCTCTGGAAGTTGATTCTAGGTAAAGAAGATCTTGTATGTGAAAAAAATTTCATATACGTTAGTGTTAAGATTTTCATATCAAACTTTTCAACCCTTGTTGCAAATTGAATTTTACTCAGTGATTAGTTTTATGAGGTCAACATTGTGAAACCTATATGAGAATATTAAATACTTCAATGAGATGACTTCTCAGTTTGTGAGTTTCTAATGAGCATAGCCTCTGACCCTAAGTTGATTCTGGTAATCAAGCCTCTTGATAGATGGGATGTGTTTTGTAGCCCCTGCCTGAACACTCAAGTTGATCAATGTCTTTCCAAAGTGTAGGTGACCAAACCTGCACCGTGTAGTCCAAAAGTGGCTGTATTAATGAATTACATATTGTAAGAACACTCTCTATATTCCAATAATGGAACTGCTTCTGAGAGAGAATGACTTGCAGATGCCTCTGAGAAGAACATCAATAATTCGTCACAAGCACATGCTGAGCTTTGAGTGAATGCTTCAATTTCTCAATTAGCTTTTATCATCTCTCATTTTATTGTTATTATTATTATTATTACTATAATTATTATTATTATTATTATTACTATAATTATTATTATTATTATTATATTTAATAATAACATTTTCAGTATTTTACAAAGAGATATGAAAGAATGTCTTGGCCAGTCTATTAATATTATATCCACAACAGAGAAACTTACACACACACCAAAATCTAAATGAGGCCATCTCTTTCCCAGACCCCCCCATCCATTGGCCAGGGGGGGAGGGTAGAGGATCTCCTGGGGATGTAGGAAGAGGAGGAGTGGCTGTTAGAAGATTGAAGCAGAAAGTCAAGGAATTGGAGACACTGGTAACAAACCTAGATGATAAAATTCGGAATATGGATAGAGAAATGAAAGTGAATGAAACACTCAGAGAAGAAATAAGAGTTTTGGAGGGAGCAAATAAAGCACAAGGGCAAGAGAGAAAAGAACTAGAAAAACAAATAAAGTAGCTGGAAGGGGAAAAGAGTGCACTAGAAACCAGAATTTCTAAACAAGAAGATAGCAACAAACAGCTGAATGACAACCTGAATGAATTAAATGTTAGTTCACTGCTCTCCTCTGAGAGACAAGATTGCAGCTTGGAATGTCCAGATAAAGGAAAACATTGAACAGTTTAGAAATGAGTTTTAGGAGCTGAATACGGAACATGATGCCATGAAAACTTCCTTTGCTGATGCACTAAAGGGGAATGTGGCACTAAAAGAGGTTGAGAGGGTGGTGACACTGGAAACCATACAAATAGTTGACTATATAGAAACAGTAATAGAAAAAATTAAAGATGTTGTGATGGAAAGGGCTAATCCAGTGATTAAACAGGCACTCGATAAAGAAAAGAGAGTGGTAATCTCTGGCATAAGCAAATCCAAGGAGCCAACATGGCAGGGGAGACTTGAAGAAAATAAAGCTAGGATTTTAGACCTGATAAGTAAGCTTGGAGTACTATATGGTCCTGAGGATATGGTAAGCATTCGCCAACTACGTAAATATTCTAGGAAGGAAAAGCAAAGACCAACAAAAATAACCTTTGCGAGAGAAGACACATGCAGAGAAATATTGATGAGGAAAAAAAGCTTAAAAGACCTTCAAGAATTCAAAACGGTGTTCATTAGACCATACAATACACAGGAAGAGATGAAGAGGATAAAAAACTTGTTGCAAGAGGCTAGAAAGTTAAATAAGGAAAGAAATGAAGAAGAGAAGAAAAATTTTCATTTCAGAGTTCTTCCAGACAAAGGGGAGATAAAGAAGATAATGACAGAAGATCAGGGGATGGGGCCTCTTTATGATTGTTATGCACAAATGCTGATGGAATAGCTGGTAAGGCAGTAGAATTAAAAGATAGGATTTACAACAGTAAAGCAGATATAGTAGCAGTTACAGAGACTAAGTTAAGTGAGGACATAAACTGTGTCGCAGTTTTTCCAAAGGGCTTCAGAATATTAAGGGTTGAAAGATCTGAGAGGACTGGTGGAGGAATAGCACTGCTCATAAGTGAAATGTTTCAGTTTGAAGAAATAAACTTTGCTATAGAAAGTGAGTTTAAGGAATTTCTTGTTGCCCGCTATAGAAAGTGAGTTTAAGGAATTTCTTGTTGCCCGCATAAATACTGTGTCAATGAGCATGATAATAACTGTTGTATATAACCCACCAAGGAAACAACATAGACTGAAAGTTTATGAGGAAAGTCATACAGGTACTATTGAAGTCATAAATTTAGTTGTTAACATTGCACGGGAGAAAATGTAGGATTTTGATTATGGGAACTTTTAATCATAGAGTGATAGATTGGATAAATCTTGACCCACTCAGTGGTGAGGACTCATTCGGGACAAGATTCCTAGATTGCGTACATGGGAATTTCCTACACCAACATGTACTGGAACCAACAAGGGCCAGGGGTGAGGATGAGCCATTGCTGCTTGATCTAGTATTCACAGATAATGTGTTGGATATTGAAAAAGTTGAGTATGAACCACCAATTGGAAAGAGTGACCACTGTATGTTATTGATGGAGTATATCATAGAAGATGTTCTGCCTGAGAGGAGAGGCACTGAGGACTCGAGGAGTAACTATCCGAAAGGAGAGTACATTAAAATGAATAAGCTTATTGCAGTCATTGACTGGAGGACCTTATTTAACAACAAATCTGTACAAGAAATGTACGACATCTTTTGTGAGGAATATGGGAAGATAGTAGATTGCTGCATACCTGTTACCAAAATAGGAGTAATTCATGCCAGAGAGAAATGGTTCAACAATGAGTGTAAGAGAGCTAAGGAGTGGAGAGACAAATGCTGGAAAAGGTATAGGAGGAGAAAAAACATAAATGCCTGGGAAACCTACAAAAGAGCAAGAAATTATTACCTAAGTAAAAGAAGAGAGACTATGAATGGGACATCACCAGGAAGGCCAAAGAAAATCCCAAACTTTTCCTCGGCTTTATCAAAGGAAAACTGAAGGTAAAAGAACAGGTTTTAAAGCTTAAGAGAGCAGATGTGAGCATCACTGAGACCGATGAAGAGATCTGCGAAGAATTGAACAAGGACTTTCAGTCAGTATTTACAGTAGAAAATACCCATTCCCTCAGATTGCAGAGACTGAAGTTCATGGGCCGGTATTAGAGAATATCATGTTTTCAGCCACAGAGGTATGCAAAGCGCTGATGGAATTAATGTTCATAAAGCTACATGTCCTGATGATATATCCCCTTATATTCTTAGGAAATGCGCTAATTCAATATCAGCGGCCCTATGTATCATATTTAAGAAGTCAAAGGGAAGGAAGGATACGACTCTAAACAATAGACCTGTTTCCTTGAGCAGCATAGTTTGCAAAGTTATTGAGAAACTACTAAGGAAACATATCTCTTTTCACTTGGAATCCTTCAAATTTTTGTCAGTGAGACAACATGTCTTCAGAGAATGTAGATAAACAGTAAAATATTTATTAGAACTTAGGTGAACTCCGACTTACGTCAAAATCCGCTAGTCGCTGTCAGGTAGACCCTGCGTTACGGGCTCCTATTTTTGATTCCCGGACGAGCAATCGGTCATTTGTTCATCAATTCTTGGATGTGGCAGAAAAAATTTCTCTCGTCTTCCATTTACTTATTAAATGGTAAATAAAAGCGATAATCTTTATGGAGTGGGAAAACTTTTTATTTGGTATTCCTCATATAATGTATGAGGTGACTAAATGGGTGAGGATATGAGACTTTCCCCTCCCCCCTCAGTGTCTTATTTTGCTGCAAACTTGTTTCACAAGTGAAGACAGGCATGGTATGATTCAATCACCACAAAGTCTACTCTTCTAATACAGTCATTGCTTGTTTACTGTCCTTAGCAAGATATGGCATATTGTTTAAAAAAAACAGTTTTGCTTTGGTGAGATACATTTGTGAAACAGCCGAGGAAACAGTTTTTTAATGTCTCATCCTTTACTTCTTTTTTATAGGAAGAAGATGATGAGTGCACTGGTGTGCCGACACCGCCAGATTCCCCTCTCACGGCTGCACGAGAGAGAGCTGCGAGCAATGGTGCTATCAACCCTGATGTGGAAATATATGCTATTGAGGGAAATGAAAGTAAGTATGGAGTACTTTTCTTTGGACTACTGTTGCAGTGGAATTACCTTTACTACTGATCTAAGAGCATTTACTTTTATTAAAGTATTATTTATTAACTTTTGATTTCTTGGTAATATATCTGGTAAGGTTGCTCATATATCCTCTTCACTATTTTAATCTTATTCACCCATTCAAGCTGTCTAAATCCGTAAAGCCTGTCAAAGTTCTACTCTCCTTTAAACTTCTCGTGTTCTACATCTCTCTTAACTTTATCATTCTTTATTTTAGACACATGTGACCCAAAAATTAATTTTCTTTTTAACGTTTGCATGCTGTCATGTTCTTACTTATGGCCAATGCTGTCGGAGTAGACAGTCCCTGTACTGTAATAGATCTCTCCTGCCACCACTACTCAGTGCCCTCTGCAAAGTTGCCTCTTCCTATTCCTGGACTCTATCTACCACTTATGATCACTCCCATGTATCAAAGATTGTTAACCTCACACATTCTAGGATATGTTCTCTTTAAATTTTTTTCCCACATAACTCAAAACTTTCTCGTCCCACATCCCCTTCCTAACTTCTGAACTTTCATGCAGTATCATCAGTGAATGAAATCTTGTGCTCTTTCAAGGTCTTACCCTCTCCTCTGTAATATTAGCTCCTTTGTCCATAATTCAAGCCTTAGCTTATTAATTTCATCAGCAATCACACATTAAACAGTCATAGTGAGATCACACATGCCTTTAGCCAAGTGTGCCTCAGACCACTAACTACTCCTGACTAATTATTACTGATGCTTTCTTATTTTTATTGTATATTTGCATACCCTTCAATATCCCTCTATGCTGTATGTCTGCAGAACAGCCGGTTTACCTCAGTGCTCACCATGTAAAACTTCATTGCTAGATACATAAATGCAAAATGGAGCAGCTTACATTTGTCAGCAAGTTTAATTTAACTTTGACCTTGCTTAAACAGGCATTGTTATTCCTTGTCTAGTACCTTTGTTTTGGCCACAACTCATAAGCCTTGCCTCAGATGCATTGAAGACTGATCAGTCTGTACTTAGTTTTTTTGCACTTGTATAAAAGAACAGTGTATTGGTTCTCCCCTTTGAAACCAGACATTAAACATAAGACCCATTTGATTGGCTATCTGTGAGTTTTTGTGCACTCCACTTTCCACCACCTTTCTGGCCTTCTACAGAAATTGTGTTTCATTCTCATCTCTCTTCATTGTACCATTTGTATTTTTTAAGGCACTTAACCACCTTGTCTTCTTAGTGTTCCTACCACTTCTGTCCTAAGGTATACTTTGTTCAAGCATGTAAGTTTTGTCACGTTGATATCTCTACATTTAGCAACTCTTCAGAATATGCCGTATAATACTGGCTCATTGTCCCTTTTTTCCAAATTTTTATCTTGTGCACTATTTGCTCACCATTGTATCTTTATTCTTCTGCTATATTTTTCCTCTTGTTCATCTGCTCTTCTTTTCGCTTCATTAATTTCATATTTGCTTTTCTACCCAGTCTCTATATTCTATTTTTGAATCAAGACTCTTATCATGTATGTAGCTTTCACATTATACCATATACTTTTCCAAGCCTCTCACCATATCCCTGGCTGCATCTCCACTGGCAAGTTTTGTAATTCCCTCATATTCTTCTCTTCTTGTCACACTCTTCTCATAGCCTCTCCCAAACTATCTTGCTTTTTACTCTGCTACAACATTACTTGCATTATTTATTTCCATTTTTGTCATATATACCACTGGATCCATTCCATATGAGATGGTTTATATTCTTCTCAGATGCACCTCAGAGGGAGATTTATTTCATGGCCCTGATTGATGTTTTGACTCATTATGGCGTGAAGAAACAGGCTGCTAAGGCTGCCAAAACCGTGAAGTACGGATCCAATGCAGATGGTATATCAACAGTAGAACCTGACCAGTATGGACGAAGATTTCTGGAATTTATGAACCAGGCTATTGTTTAAGGAATGTTTTCCCTGCTGAGGCTAGAACATAAGTCCCTTCTTGTCCAAAACTAATGTGTATATTCTAGGTCAGTAAGTATAATTTTTCTGAATAGAAAATAAGTAAAAAAAAATGGATACATTGTGTGTCCTTTGAATACTTCATCAAGGTGGTATTATCGTAAATTAATGGTAATTATGAAGAATCCTACTTTTCACAATTGTAATATTTTTTAAGTATTTAATATGATTATTCATAATTTTTTTTTGCTTTTAATTTCCATTAATTACTTTCCTGATCCTAAAAAAGATCATCCTTGATGTTCTTTTACTTTTCTTAGCTTTGATTTTTTGTGAAGTAATTTGATGAACATTTTAAATTTCTAGAAGTTATCTGTTGTGTATTGAAGTGAACAATAATGTGCCTAAAGCAGCGTGGCTTCATAATTACCGCACCTGTGCTCATTAAAGATGATATGCTCTGTAGTTATGTACTCATTCACCCACTTATTTGTGCAAAGTTGTGAAAAGACTGTAGAGAGCCTAGTGCCTGATTGATGCAGATGAAAAGAGAGATATCTTGAACGTGTCATATAGAATTTAAATCAGGTGTGGCCTTATAGGGATAGAATGGAAAGGGTTTAAGGTCACTATAAGACTAATTATTGCTAGTAGTTGATAAGTGGTTTTGGCAAATAATGCTTGAAATTGTCAGAGAAATATTTATTACATTGATGTAATATTTAGAAAATTTCAGTTGATGCCAGAGTTTTGTATGATTGTAACTACAGGTAGTAGATTTTATGCGAGCAGTAGTACTCACTCTTACTATACTCTTTGTTTTTCTCTGTAGATGAAAAAGTAGGATCCATTTAGTGAAACTGTTGTCAGGACTCGATGAAAAAGAACTGTAGACTTGCTCAGAGGTTCTTGTGAAGTTTTGTTTATTGTCTATTTGCCATTGATACTCTTTTCTCATTGTGTTTCATGAAATACCGTACTTGGCTTTTACATGAAACTGTTACTGTGTATGCTAAATTTTCAATGCTATTGATACTTTTATGTTACATTACTCAGAGGAAATGGCAAGATTACTTACGTCTTTTGTAATCAGAGTGTTTTTTCAAGTTTTTCATATATATATATATATATATATATAATATATATATATATATATATATATATATATATATATATATATATATATATATATATATATATATATATATATATATATATATATATATATATATATATATATATATATATATATATATATATATATATATATATATATATATATATATATATATATATATATTATATATATATATATATATATATATATATATATATATATATATATATATATATATATATATATATATATATATATATATATATATATATATATATATATATATATATAGTGGAACCTTGACTCACAAACTTAATCTGTTCCTAAACCCTGTTCGTGGGGGAAGACAATTTTGCCCATTGAAATGCATGTTATTTCAATTAATCCGTTCTTAGTCACAATAAATATACATTTCAAAATTTTTCTAATGACTATAAGAATTAAAAATACTATGTATACAGCTGTAAAAGGAAAATTACATTAATAATAGAAAGGAATCTTACTCTATTTAAATAAAACATGGTACAGTACTGTATTTACCTTTGTGGATCATTGTTGCTGGCCCACATGGATGGTGGTGGAGGAGGAGGACTACTCCTTTGATTTTGCCATGTCCTACTGCATGGTGATATCAGAAACACGAACACCATTTTCATGCTTAGAAATTATTTCCTTCTTAGTTTCCATTGTTATGCGTCTAGAGTGTTTGACGCCACTGTCACTAACTCACTTCACTTTCTTAGGAAACATAATAAGGGCTAGCTTAAAGTAAAGGCAAAACAATGGAAAAGTACAATGAAAGAACAACGAACAGGGCACGAACAAACAACACAGCTCGGGCACCAATGCAGAACTGAAAGAGCAACCACGCGGGCGAGTGGGATCATGGTTTCTTGCCCAGATGTGCGTGTTCATGAGTCAAAAATTATTTGTGAGTCTATGCAAAATTTATTTGTAAATTGCGTTTGTGGGTCAAGGGCAATAATTATATATATATATATATATATATATATATATATATATATATATATATATATATATATATATATATATATATATATATATATATATATATATATATATATATATATATATATATATATATATATATATATATATATATATATATATATATATATATATATATATATATATATATATATGTGTGTGTGTGTGTGTGTTATAGTTATGGACTGAGTGCTCAGACAGATGGACGAAATGCAAGTACGTCTTCACAAATAATTTTTTTTTTTATTGTAAGTTTCATTTTAGAAAAGTACCATTTTGGTATTTTTTCAATACTCATGGTGAGTTTTTTGTAAGATATAATATTCATTCTGTGGATGGTCAGATCTGAGTATAAAATTGTCATGTCTCGTATGCTCAAAGTTTATTAATATTCATTGTATGTTACTTTTGTTTGTTAGGTCATTGCATTGTTTTTTTTTTTACTAATTTCTGTATAAATGTATGTAAATATGGCAGGCTTTCTTGATGCAAGTTTGACAGTAATATTCTCATTATACAACATAGATATGACTTTAGGCTTTTTAGTGGATAAACTATACGTAAGTATTATTATTGGTAACATCTTTGAAAAATTGCTCATTAAGATGTTGGAAACTAAATTCTCGCACAGAACAAGTTTTTGCCTTATATAAAAATGTCTTTTATTTTAACTAAGTCTTTTCTGTCAGAACCTTACTTGTGATTAAGTCATAGTTATGCTTTTCTTTAATAATGTTAATACTTGCCATATAGTTGTGAAATTGAGGAACTAGAAGCATAAAAGATGCTCTAGTTACATGAAAAGTCAGTTCTTCAATACATTTAAAGCAGTACTGTATAATAATATTAATAATAATAATTAATGAAGTAGCAGACTGTATACCTAGTGTTTTGAGTAAAATAAAATAGAAAAGCCAGCTTTTTCCATTGTTCGCAACTAAAATCTAAGCATTTTCTTGTAGGCATTTCCTTTGTATTTGACATGGTAAAATGGTTCTGTGCTTTTTGTTAAAAAATCCTCATTTCTAATTTATCACTGCAGCTTTTTTTTTTTTATTATTTTATGGCTTATTCCTGCTCCTCTGTCATTATGTGAAGTTCTTATATTTCATTAGTTATTTTTGACGAACTTCTATTGAAGCAAGAAAAACTCTTTCCTAAGCAGATATCCAAGAGTAGCCATCAGGAGTTCACAGAATACTAAGACTTTTGTTATAGGCTTGCTGTTGCCTACTGATGTTATATCCAAGTGAATTGCATTTGGCAGTGTGCACAGCTGCTTCATTCTATTTTTTAAACCCCTCGCCCTCCTGCATATCAGATCTCTTATGGATAGGGTTTCACACACACCCTGCCTATTCGTCATCTAGGCCTGCCTATGGCATCAACTATTGGATATATCAATGGCTTTTCTAACTGAAAGGCCCTAACCAGAAGTCTTTTGATTTTGTTGAAGTACAATGCATATGTAATGGAGAGATTGTCAGCCACTTCATTAGCCATTTCTTATAGTTGACTTCTACAAAATTCAAATACTGGAGAGTTATGTATTAGAAGTATCATGGATTTATTTCAATTTCTAGTGACCCCTTTTCCTCCATATTTGTGTACTTTGGAAAACTAAAACAAAGGAGGGCTTTAAGCCCTTTTTACATTCATATCTGAGTAGTTGTCTGTGTCCTTTTTTTTTTCTTAATTTATTTTAACCCCTATAGATACAATGTCAAAGCTGTTACCGTATGTTATTGCTTCATCATGTTCTATGCAAGAAAATTAGATATTGGCTTTTTATGAAGAACTGCTTATTCCTATCTTGCTACCTAAAAAGTATTTGGAAAAACAACTATCAAAATCAATCTTTTAATGGCATTGGGTATACTCACCCAGTATGCATTATGACTTTATGTACCAGTCAAGATGGGAAACACGACGAGTATTGTAGCTGTGAAATAGTAATTTCCATATTACATGATTAGTATTATTTGCTAGAATTGTGTTCAAAATTGCTTCTTTGTACAAAAATAAGTTTTCTGTATTGCCTCTAAAGTAACTGGAATGTTATAGAAGTCATGTCCGGAAAATGAGCATGTTAAGTGAGATGGTCACTTGTTGATTATTTTTGTATTATCATTATAGCTATTGATTTGAATAATAATAAATACTGGCTAAAGTATTTAATAAACATTGAGGAAAACGTGATGTAGCGTCTATTAGTATATGATGGTAAATGCAGATAGTAATTTTATGTTTGAGTAAGAGAGAATTATTATTATTATTATGTTTCCCTAAGATTGCCTCCTGTCAGTGATTAAAGTTGTGGTAAATCCGTGGCCTGTTCAAGTTCGGGAAAAAAATTTTCTTGAGAAAAAGATCTGTCAAGTTTAACCCTTTCGCCCTTAATTAAATTTCATGGTAATGCTCGTAATGATGTTAGTTACTCATCAAAAAAAAAAATATATATTTTCTGCTTCTGTAATAATTTTTCAGTATCTCTTTTAGGCAAGGTTATCACATCTATCATTAAAATTGTTTGATTCTTGCTTCTTAGATTGATATTGATGAAATATGTGAAAAACTAAGAAAATTGGTGAAAATTTGTGATGCAAAAATAGTAAAAAAAAAAAGACCATCCTGAATGCATTTACTCATCAGCAAGGCTAGTAGCTGCGGTGGTGTGTACTAGGATGATTGGAATTCACTAAGGGTGTATCCGCTTTTCACCGCATTAGGAGAGGTTTTTTAAAGCTGTGGGGGAAATTCGCTCTCCGCAGTTATAAGTGATACAATTTTGAGCGAATACATCCACTTCTTAAATGGCATTCTGAAGTAATATGATGAATAATGAAAACTGTATAAATGGTGTTTAATTTTCGGATGAGGATTTATTATTCAATAAAGGCCATTTTTGCAATACTTATCCTTCTTAAATGAAGAAAAAAGAGAGAGGTTTTTGTCTTGATAGTTAAGTGGTTTAAAGCTCTGTAACCAGTCTGTACATATGTAGGAAGGTTAAAGATGTCAGGTACAAGTGCATTGCTTAAAAATTTATTATTTGACATCATGTACTAGCCTGCTGGCTAGTACAGTGGTAACGCGCTGGCTTCGCATTCACGAGGTCGAAAGATCGGTCCCCGTCCAAGACCGAGAGTTTAAGCTGTTTACGGCAGGAACGCTGTGGTTGGACATCACAGTGGGGGGTGGGGCTTGCCCGGCTGACGAATACCCATTGTAATGAAATGGAAATAAAGGTTAAATTTAAAATTTAAATTTAAGTCTATTAAGATGCTTCGTAATGGCAGTGCTCTGAACTATGCACACATTTTCAGAAATTCTCCAAGTTCTTTACTGTTATCTCTCATCTTTGGTATTTGAGTTGCAATTTATTATGTTTATAAATATAATCTGACAAAACACACTAGTAATATATCTTCTTTTGTTGAAAAAGAATGAACAATACAAAATTTATATAGTTTTTGTGATAACGTCCTCAACGAAATTTCGAAGAATAGGAAGACCCACGGATTTAGTAACCTAGGAACTCCTGTTGGTCAGTTTCATTTCTTTTGTCTGTATGCCATACCTCAGGGGTTGTGCAACAATTATCAAGAATAATAATTTTACAATGTACTCCATATTATTTTTATTATTACTTGAAGTTTCCATTCTAGTAGTGCTGCTTTAATGTGCCCTAGTCAAATCTTTCTTTTTCCAAGCACTAACCAAGCCATGAAATATACAGTTTTTCATTTTATTGCAGTGTATTACTAAGTTTCGGTTGTCATATATATATATATATATATATATATATATATATATATATATATATATATATATATATATATATATATATATATATATATATATATATATATATATATATATATATTTCCCAACTTACGAACGAGTTAGGTTCCAGAAGTCCATTCATTAGTAGAATTATTCATAAGTTGTGTTTAGGTAAAAAAAAGTACAGGACTGTACATACATATGCAGTACTCTACAATAGTTTGGCTAAAGACACTGTAACTACTACATAAAACATAAAGTGTATAGTATCAATGAATTTTAATACATAAATAACAGTGATATAATACATGTAATGCATGCATTTATACATGGGTAGAGAGGGGTTAGGTTTTTGTTCATATCTGTTAATGTTCGTAACTCGGTTGTTCGTAAGTAGGGGAGCATATACTGTATATATATATATATATATATATATATATATATATATATATATATATATATTATATATATATATATATATATATATATATATATACCAGAATAGGTAGACTTTGTGCAAAGCATTGTGCATAAATTGCAAGAATCGCCAGCAAATCGTGTGCAAATAAACTTTTATTGAAGCACCTAAGTAGTACATATTTTTAAACTGAAGTTTAAAAATACGTCAATTTCAGCATAAAAATAGTTATCTGTATGACATGTGGTATACCTATAAACTCACAATCTATAGGTATAAAATATAAACACTGAATAAAGTTGTTTGGGGGATGTTTAATAATATAAGCTTTGTAATCTTGCAAATATAGGAGCACACTAAATTCTAGAGGGTGAGTAATATAATAGTATTCATAAAATAGAATATATTAAGTGCTTAGTTGAATGTAAACCTTTATGGTTATTAAATCATAGCACACTCTTGTCCCTGTGTAGTACTTGAGAAGGTATAGATTGATGCTTGCAATATTAGATAAAATGAATCTTGCCAATGGTGTATTGCCTGCAGACTAATGATCTAGTAAGCCACAAGTGAATTAGGTTTGTGATCTTAAGGGTGAGAACAGGTACTTATTGCATATACATGCAACTATATATGGAAATGTTAACTAACACATTGTTTATAACCACATATGTACCCATTTTTTATCCGCTTGTCCATGTGCTTGACACACATGATGTATCCATGATTCTTTTGAGCATTTTACAGTTATATTGAAAAGCCTCATTAAAGATGAGTATATCATCTTTCAGCTTTAGTATTCATAGGTTCAACTGTTCTCATATAGCAGCACTGCTCTCTCAATTCATTGGCCGACGATAAAGGCAGTTGCATTCAACTGGTTGTAACCAAGATGGTGGTGATATGTAATTTGCCTCAATCCATGAATGTTTATATGTATGAATAGTACCAAGGGTAAAGTAGACTTTTAGTTGGTAGTGCTTGTGTGAATGTTTATCTTACTTTCATGTCTCCTCATTCAGTACAATATTTAAGTGTAAACAATTTGGTGTATTGGGTTGTAGTTTTGATCATATAATGTATTTTCTTTTAGACTCGGGAGATACTAAAAGTTTGTTAACAAGACACTGATATACTGTATATTTTATTACACTGCATTGTAGCCAATGAAAATCTGTAATTTGAATATTTTACTCTCGATACTGAACAGCTGTTAAAATATTACTGTGACAGATATGCTCATAGCAGCTCAATATTTAATTATTTCATTTTATTGGATTTAGTTTAGAAACCTAAAAGGAAATATTTAATCAGTGCAGTAAGACAATTCTTTTCTAATTTTGAGCATGATATAAGCATTTTATTCCAGTTGGAGGGCATGCATATATCATAAGTTTTGCTTCGTTCTGATGTGTTATGTACTTTTTTGTTTTTTACTCAAGCTTATGGAATATTTTTAAAATTTTAATTTTAGGAATACTGTAACAGTAGATATATAATGAACGAATTAAAAGCTCATTTTGATTTCAGTAAATAGAAAAAGCAGCTATAGACTGGTTAATTCTTCAGATAAAAAATAATTTGTGCTGTTCATATGAAATAAATTTGCCTTAAAATTTCATTAGAAATGAATTGTCATAAGATTCAAAGATATTGAGGGAGTTTATAGTAGTTTACTTACCCATCAAAAATGCCCTCGAACTTGTAAGAGGTTTCAGTGACAGGCTAGATAATGCTCTACAAATGGATGTTCTAAAGAACAGGTGTATTAAAATTGGTAGTATATATCCAGAGATTTCTTGTAAGTTTGGCAAAAGATGATGATTACAGTGATATTGATGAATATCTTCATGAGAAGCCTCCATCTTACCTCCATTTCAGTGGGTCGTTTGATTTAATTTTAAGTCTACTTGAATGGAAATTAGTAGAGCAAAGAAATATTGTAATGTGAATGTAAAGTGGAAAATTCATTGTGAAAAATCCATTTAGATCGAGTATTACAGGCTCATTCTTCATACATACAAGTTCGTTATAGATATTGTAAGACGAGCAGATCTCCACATGTAATTCTCTTTACTGCCTTTCATTTTCTATGTAAGGGACATAGTATTTGTGTACCAATTGGAATGTTAAAGTTCTTTAAGGTTCTTTTCTTAGAAAAGCAGTAAATTGTTTCCACCTTTTAACCCACTCTAATAGTGATTACCAGGAATACCCATGTTCGTTTGGTAGGAGAGAACCGACGATTGTCATCATCACTTATGTATTGTAAAATGACATCTAGTAACAAGTACAGTACTGAGAAAATTTGAGAGTCCCACTTATTGCAGTGAAAAGGAACCACTTAATATTATAAAGAGGTAAAAGAGTGTGGGAAGTAATTAATAACCTATGTATTTTTGTTTTTAAACTTGTATGTAAAGAACATCAGTAATTGTGTCCAATCAGTCATATACATTTATCTTGAATTACCTTTTGTTAAGACTACAATACTTAAATATCACTATTTGGCTACTGACAGCATAAAACTCCTGTGAGAGACTGCAGTGACTGGTAGTTATATAGGCCTCAAGATGAACTAGTATCATAAAGATATCCTGTATATCAATATAAATAATCCAGAAAAACAACCAGTGGCTTTCCTGAGTTTGATGTTTTGAAGAGTAAAGGCAAATATCAGTACCCATTTGTGCAAAGGTCAGTTCACATTTGTGCTGCTACACAAATAGCGTGTGCCCTACTGATCCTTTTTCTTATGTGACATATTTAATGCAAATGTTTTATAATGTGTAGACTGTATTGTTCTTATAAAAGTGGCTTTCAATCTTTTTTTCCTTACAAGTGTTAATTATAGTTCCATTTCATTGATGTTGCAATAGCCTTTTGAGTGAAGTAACTCCTAAAGGAAGACCTTCCACTTACACATGTGAAACAGCAATTGTTTGACATATGCAACCAAGTGTACCCAATGGATTACATAGGTTCATGTGTAATATAACATTTGTGTTGCACAGTATAGGTATACCTTGACCCTCATTGTTAGGACTTGAGTTGATTGCATCATATGTGACATTACAAACCAGAAAACTTGAATCATAGGAAGTATGAAGTGCATGTTGTCTTTCTTTTAGCTTTGTATATTTTATAATTTATTGAGCTGAAAACTACTTAGAAACTTTTTTTAGAGGCTCATCTTATGTGGTGAGAGTGCTGTATCTTGCAGTATCAGTCATTTAATTTCACTATTTTTCCTCTGCTGGAGCTTTTTAAGTTCAGAAAATAATTATTAATTTTGATTGATAAGTTTATTTATGAGCTTACAGCATAAACTTCAACCACGTTGTTAATGTTCTTCAAAGCTGTGTTACAGGATTCTCAGTTGACTGCCACTATAACTTCACTGGTATGTTTTTGCACATCAGTATCAGAGCCACAACATAGACCTGCCATTCTTGTTAAAGAATGATAGTATTCCTATAGGGTTTACCAAAATTACATAATAATGCTAACTTTGCATTTACTGAGCCTCCTTGTAACATGGCTGTGTACATAATTATTTCAACTTTTTTTTTTTTTTTAATCCTATTACGAGTCTTTTGTTTTTAAATGTGAAGAGCTGTGATCATGTATATGTTTTATTTTTTGTACATACTCCTTTTTTATGTTCCGTCAGTGGCGCTTAATAAAGGATTGAAGGCTACATGATAGGAAGTTTTCTTCAACATTGCAATCAATTAATTTATAGTGGTCTAAGTCAAACAACTTCAAATAGTCAAACAACTTCAAATAATCAAGTTTTACTAACAACATACATGTGCTCTTTAACCAAGTTCATAAATACAAATATGAAAATAATGTGAAACGAATATTGGAGATTCCATGTCTCTCTCCAAACAATGTATGGTACTTACTGTTAAAAAATGTCACCCTAAAACCTTTAATTTTTCTTGTGTTCCACATCTGAATGCAGGCGTAAGATTTCCTTTGCCATGGGTCCATACAAGAGCTTTCCTGTTTCATCAAAAAAGTTCTCTACTGTAAGAACTGTGTTGGCCTCTTTGGATTTACCAGATTTTCCAATTTTCTGAGACAATCGCAAATGGTACTTGTTGTCAAATCTGAAAATTCAAAACCGATCTAGAGACAAATTCAGATTACTTCCAAAATTACCTAAAATTTCCTCAAATTAAAAATTTCTGAAATTAAAATATTAGCTGACTAGAAGGGTCACAAAAGACAGAGAGATATTTGCAGCATATATATAAAGCAATATCTTAGTAACTAGAAGTTCAAGTGGCCACAAAAAAACTTTCCTATCAACCCTATCCCTGTGAGCTGCAATGATATTTAATTAAACCTCAGTGTGGGGGGGACTGCCCATCACATCGAAAATGTTTTCTATCATTCCCTTGACATCATAAAGGGTACCGACTCCTTCTAAGTCCCAAAACTGGACAAAACATTGACTCATGTATGGCATCAAAACACCATATGCCAGATATTTTTTTTTTCATTGTCAGCCAAAGGAATGCTGCACTTATTTGAAACGATCATAAACCAAATGTGGCATATTTGCCAATTCCGCCATTTCCCGTAATTGGTACACACAGAGGTAAAAGGCTCAATGGCCTTTCCATATAAAAAAATTAATTTTTTTAACATGACAATGTAGGTAGACCTTCAATAGCTCATATACCAAAGGCAAAAAATGCCTCTTTAATATAATTTCTACTAAAGAGAGAAGCTCTCTCGATACACTCTTCAAGAAGACATCTGAAGCAAACAAACAAACAAACAAGCAGGGTGGCTTGGAGCCTTAAGTAAAACACACATGCTTCTCTGATGCTAAACCATTTGTATATTCAATGAGATTCTGTGTGTATATATATATATATATATATATATATATATATATATATATATATATATATATATATATATATATATATATATATATATATATATATATATATATATATATATATATATATATATATATATATATATATATATAGAAGGTCCTCTACTTACAAACAACCGAGTAACAAAGATTCACAGGTACAAACAAAAATCTACACATGTATTAATATACACTCATCTCTCGAAATAACGTGAGGATATGTCCTCAAAAGGCTTGTGTAATTCAAATAGTCTCGTGTAATTAAAATAGTCTATTTCCATAAGGAATAATGTTAATATACAGAGATATGTTCCGCAAGTGTATAAACACAATAAAAAAAAAAAAAAGCTAAGTAAAACATTTTACAAGTACATAACCAAGCTAAAATATGTATGTAAGCTAAAAATTAAAAATACAGTATTATAGATTTTTTTTTTTTTTTAAAGTGTGACACCGGGACAGGCAGAAACTGCCCTCATCAACAAGGGCCCGGGAACGAGAAAATACCAA
>JAXCGZ010007956.1:0-72276 GCA_037179515.1 Halocaridina rubra | reverse complement strand
CGTAAAAGTGATCTCAATACCTCACCATAAAAGTGACTCAAAATTCAATCAAGTGCAACAGCAGCAAAATGTTGCAAAACAGTGCATGAAACACCGGTAATACAGAATGGCAGTCGTGCCTGCTTAACAGCAATACGTGGCAGTACCTGCGGTAATCGTGCAAATGAAAGGAATGAGCAACACAATCAAGTGCAACAGCAACAATATGTTGCAAAACAGTGCATGAAACACTGGTAATACAGAATGGCAGTCGTGCCTGCTTAACAGCAATACGTGGCAGTACCTGCGGCTATGGTGCAAATGAAAGGAATGAGCAACAACGAATTTTACCGACTAGCACCCAGTGCCTGAGAGTACAAACAAGTACAGTATAGCGGTCGTGCCTGCGTATGAGCGCGTATATGGCAGTACCCACAAATAAAATGTCGTAAGTAATACGAACAAGTACAGTATCGCGGTCGTGCCTGCGTATGAGCGCGTATATGGCAGTACCCACAAATAAAATGTCGTAAGTAAAATTCTGGAGTGTTACCAAAAGGGCACAGATCCTATGCAAAATACACCAACGATAAGCTAACAGCTTACTAGGCAGCCAGATTACACATTTCTACTAGTAATGAGAAAATTTATTTTCAAGTGACAACTCAGACACATGAAAGGCTTAGCCTAGGCTCGATAAATGACACCAAAGTTTTTCTTCCAATCTATGAGCAGTCAATGCTTGAATATAAAACACAATTATAAGCAAAAATACTTAATATGCTTTCTCCCAATTCCTAACAAGTATCACCCTTTAACGGATATATAAAACACGAATGCTTTAAAACTCAATCTTATCACTCAAATAAATGAAATTTTATATAACACGTCTTCTCGTCATGCAAAATTTTTAAAGTCTGTTACCACATAATCTCATGTAGATTTCCTGATAGATTGTTTACCACATGGGAAACAAGAAAATATTAGTTACCATAATTAATATTGAAAACAAAAAAATTTCTTATCCGCAACGTCTCTAGCGCGAAAATTTTCGTGTGCAGCCTAAGATTCATTCATTTCAATAATCGAGCCAATGGTAATCGGGTTTCATGTGCAATGTTAAAAAGCAAAATAAAAATAAATTTATAAAATCAGTCTGTCTGTTCGGGTCCCTGTTCGGGCGCCAATCTTGTGGGGGTTTAGGATGCTAGAGTGTTGTTAAGATTCTGTTTTATTAAGGGGACTCAAAGTACCGAGCTCGGTTAAGAGCTCACAAACAGACAGGACAGATATTTGTACTTGAACACCCCATCTCTATTACCATTAGTCGGTTAAATGAAACTCAGAATTCAACTTTCTTTTAATTTTGGAAATGCAATGACATTAAAAGAATTGAATTAAATTTCTCAAATTAAATTTTATGAAATGCTGCCTCGAATCCCGGAGGTGGTGAGTATGATTTCGTTTCCCGGCACCATGGACGTATGCCAAGACTTTGGCCTCAACTCGATGATTACCTCTGTCACACAGGCAGAGTAGAGTACAGGACACTGCAATTTCAGAAACAGAAATGACACACTGTTTATAATGGGAAACTGAAAGCATGAGCACACATATAATGAGTTTCCAATGTCATTCTACTGGATGAATATATATTGGTTATTCACAGCTAACCAGAAATATTTATGCTACCATAATAGCATACAAAACCATTAATTCTTTACTGGTTTTAAGAAAACAATATATTCACAATAAATGAAAAATAAGCAAGACAAATACAGTACTGTATGTATTCCTTAAATTGTGGGCAACCACAAAAGTTGCAATGCTTATTACTGATTAATAATTAATATGGTAACACTCTATTTAGGATAAAGGAAGAATCTACAAGATAAATACAGTATTCATTCACTTTTAGTTATCAAGAACTTTGCAATGAAAAAAAGGGTGCAAAACCACCTTTTGAGGTATTTGCAACTTATAACTCAAAACACTTTATCCCCAACATATGAAGAATTAGCAAGATAAATACGGTATGCATTCATTAAATTGTGGTTAACAAGAAATATTTGCAAAGCCAACTGGGAAAAATTACCTTTTGAATATTTGCATTTTGTTTAGCAAATAGCTTTATTGACGAGTTTTTGACGTAAAACACTTTATTTACGATGATAGAAAGGGGTGAAATGAAATTAGAATTTATTAGGAAAAGAGATAGATTTTTACGGGCTCATAACCAGTCTTCAGAGGATGAGATTTTCGTTTATCACATTCAGTGAAAAGAAACTTCTCAGCAATGTATATCAGCTGTAATTTACAGGTTAAGGAATTAACTTTGGCATGTGAGATTCCAGTTTGGTAATCTACAAAATTTCGTGTGTATGGGAATGGAATCTGAGAATATAAATCCATAAGATTTATCCAGTAACGAATGTAACTAATTCTCGAAAATAAACCGATTTGCTTGACCCACGAGCTTTACCATACACTATCCCTCACCTTGTTGTGCTAGATGAATTCCTGTGAAGATGCCACGTAATTAAGATTTGAAATAAACTTAGACTACCCAGGTGAGATGTTGCCTCTGGGCAGTCTCGGCGCCAAAAAAAGAGCGTCTCCTTGTTCCTCCTGGTGAGTTCATCTGTAGGATACATTTCTAGAGCAGTAATTGGCTCTGATATCATTTTAAGGACTATTTTAGTGGTGGTCCCTGGCAGGCAATTATAGCAGAGATGCAAGGGAGAGACAGTATTTTTAGGTGCAACAAGTGGAAGCAAATAAAATAAAACGAGAATAATAATGAAAAGTTAGGTTACTGGTTCTTTTTTCTCTCTCCTAATTTTCTTGGCTCGTAGCAGACAGAAAAATAGGAGCAGCCTCTATATCGGGGCTATACTTCTACACGTACAAGAAGAGTAAATAAGGTATATTTACAATTAGCTATAAGCTAAAATACAAATTGCAAATAATCATAATCTGCGAAAGTCAAGAAGTGGGAATTATTTTTTTAGTTAGAAAATAACAGTTATGTTAAATTTATTTAATAAGGCATCTAACAGCCTCTGTTGACTTTGAGCGAAACACTCTGTCACATAAGTGCTCTTGGGATGAACCTTTGCCAGAACCTTTAGTACAAGAATTTTCAGTTATTTGCAGAGATTTGAATCAGATGTCAACCATTCAATATCCTATTGTAATTGTCCCTGGTGTATCAGATTTGCACATATTTTGTGATTCATCTAAAGTAGCTTATGGATTAGTTGCATATGCTGTGGACTTAAGAAGCAAAGCTAGTGATATCATTATGAGTAAGGTAAGAGTATCACCAAATCCTCCACTCACCATTCCTATGTTAGAGTTACTCTCACTTACTTTAGCCTCAGTATTGGCTCAGACACTCTTGCCTAATGAGAAATTAGCATTAAAAGGTTGCACTATATGGTGTGACAGTGAAGTTGCCATTAATCGGGTTTATCATGATTCATCATCAGATGTATTTGTGAGAAACAGAGTGTGTGAAATTCGCAATTTGCGATCTAAGTTTGATTTGAACATTTTACATGTCCCATCTAGAGAGAATCCTGCAGATATATTGACCAGAGGTGTTAGTGTATCAAAGTTGAATAGCAATGTCATGTGGAGACATGGACCTTCATTTTTGCTTAATCCATCAGAATATCCACAACAGAAAGAGTTCATTGTTAATTGTACAGTAGTGTATGAGATTTTAACAGAACCTAATGTTAATGAACCCATACTTCCTCATTTTGAGATGAGTAAATATTCATCTCTTACTAAAGTTATGAGAATCATGTCATATGTAAAGCAGTTCTGTAATCATTATTTCCACGACAAGTTCAGGTTGAATACTCTTCATGCTTGTATTAGATTAGCCCAGTTACAAAGTTTTCCTACTTTATTTGCATTTTTGAAACGACCTGAGCAAAGTGCTAAACCAGCTTCAGAACTCATTAATTTAGTCAAACAATTAGATTTACATTTGAACGAAGATCAGTTTATTTGTTGTGGCAGTAGATTACAGAATTCAGATCTATCTCCTGAAGCACAATTTCCAATTTACTTACCTGCCAAACATCCATTGACCAAACTTATAATAGTTCATTATCATATTCAACATCATCATTGTGGATTAGGACAAATGTTGTCAGGACTTAGGAAGCAGTTTTGGATCTCTAAAGGTAGAGTTATTGTGAAGAAAATATTAAAAACATGTATTTTGTGTAAAAAGGCAGTTGGCAAGACAATCTCTCAACCAGGTCCCCCTCCTTTACCAGAGGAAAGAGTCAGATTTGTTAGACCCTTCAACTCAGTTGGAGTGGATTTTACTGGTTCTATCACTATTTTGGACCCTACAACTACGAGTAACTACAGTGAGAAGGTTTATGTGTGTTTATTCACATGCACTACATCAAGAGCAGTACATTTAGAATTGTGTAGTTCTTTAACCACCTTAGAATTTCTGTTTGCATTTCGCAGATTTGCTTCTAGATTTGGAATTCCTTCCATTATCTTTTCTGATAATGGTACTAATTTTCGAGGTGCAGAATGATTCCTCAGTGACATTAAGGATGAGCCTGAAGTTAAAGCTTACATGAAAGATAATGACATTTTTTGGAAGTTCAATACCCCTCGTTCTCCATGGAGCGGTGGTTTCTTTGAAAGGCTCATAGGTTGTGTTAAGAGTAGTCTTCATAAGTCTCTCTACAAGAAGCGTATTTCCTTTATTGAGTTACATACCATCTTGTGTGAAATAGAATGTGTTATCAACTCCCGACCTCTTACGCATTTGTCGGAAGATATTCGAGATGAGTATCTCACTCCTTCTCATTTAATCTATGGAAGGACAGTAACTCTGTTTCCACCTCTCAATTCCTTTGGAGCAGATGTTCCCTTTGGAGAATTGTTGGATTTGAGAGTTCAGTACTCTAGACTCTCGGATATGTTGAAGAAGTATGAAAAGGTGTGGATGGATTCCTACCTCACTTCACTCCGAGAAAGACATTTAACATGCGAAAAAGACGAACCATGTACAGTTCATGTTGGTGAGTTAGTTCTTATAGACACCGAGAACAAAACAAGATCCAGTTATCCTTTAGGATTAGTAACTGTGACAGAGTGTTTTGCTCAAGGTCACCAGAGGCTGTTAGATGCCTTATTAATTAATTTAGTAACTTAACTGTTATTTTCTAACTAAAAAAAATTAATTCCCACTTCTTGACTTTTGCAGATTATGATTATTTGCAATTTATATTTTAGCTTATAGCTAATTTTAAATATACCTTATTTACTCTTCTTGTACGTGTAGAAGTATAGTCCCGATATAAAGGCTGCTCCTATTTTCCGTCTGCTACGAGCCAAGAACATGCTGGAGATTGTTTACCAGTAACCTAACTTTTCATTATTATTCTCGTTTTATTTTATTTGCTTCCACTTGTTGCACCTAAAAATACTGACTCTCCCTTGCATCTCTGCTATAATTGCCAACAGGGACCACCATTAAAATAGTCCTTAAATGATATCAGAGCCAGTTACTGCTCTAGAAAATGTATCCTACAGATGAACTCACCAGGAAGGACAATGAGGCGTCCTCCTTTGGCGCTCAAACTTCGAAGAGGCAACATCTCACCTGAGCAGTCTAAGATTATTTCAAACCTTATTTACGTGGCATCTTCACAGGAATTCATCTAGCACAACAAGGTGAGGGATAGTGTATGGTAAAGCTCGTGGGCCAAGCAAATTGGTTTATTTTTGAGAATTAGTTACATTTGTTACTGGCTAAATCTTACGGATTTTTATTCTCAGATTCCATTCCCATACAAACGAAATTTTGTAGATTACCTAACTGGAATCTCACATGCAAAAGTTAATTCCTTAACCTGGAAATTACAGCTGATTTACATTGCTAAGAAGTTTCTTTTCATTGAATGTGATAAATGAAAATCTCATCCTCTGAAGACTGGTTATGAGCCCGTAAAAATCTATCTCTTTTCCTAATAAATTCTAATTTCATTTCACCTCTTTCTATCATCGTAAATAAAGTGTTTTACGTCAAAAACTCGTCAATAAAGCTATTTGCAATACAAATTGCAAATAATTAATCATTTAGCAAAAGTGTTTTATGCTATATACTGCAAATAATTAAAAGGTAATTTTACCCTGTTGGCTTTGCAAATAATTCCTGTTAACCACAATTTATTGAATGCATACTGTATTTATCTTCATATGTTGGGGATAAAGTGTTTTGAGTTATAAGTTGCAAATACCTCAAAAGGTGGTTTTGCACCCTTTTTCTTCATTGCAAAGTTCTTGATAACCAAAAGTGAATGAATACTGTATTTATCTCGTAGATTCTTCCTTTATCCTAAATAGAGTGTTTTACCATATTAATTGTAAATCAGTAATAAGCATTGCAACTTTTGTGGTTGCCAACAATTTAAGGAATACATACAGTACTGTATTTGTCTTGCTTATTCTTCATTTATTGTTAATATATTGTTTTCCTTGAAAACCAGTAAAGAATTAATGGTTTTGTATGCTATTTTGGTAGCATAAATATTTCTGGTTAGCTGTGAATAACCAATATATTTTCATCCAGTAGAATGACATTGGAAACTCACTATATGTGTGCTCATGCTTTTAGTTTCCCATTATAAACAGTGTGTCATTTCTGTTTCTGAAATTGCAGTGTCCTGTATTCTACTCTGCCTGTGTGACAAAGGTAATCGTCGAGTTGAGGCCAAAGTCTTGGCATACGTCCGTGGTGCTGGGAAACGAAATCGTGCTCACCACCTCCGGGATTCGAGGCAGCATTTCATAAAATTTTATTTGAGAAATTTAATTCAATTCTTTTAATATCATTGCATTTCCAAAATTAAAAGAAAGTTGAATTCTGAGTTTAATTTAACCGACTAATGGTAATAGAGATGGGGTGTTCAAGTACAAATATCTGTCCAGTCTGTTTGTGAGCTCTTAACCGAGCTCGGTACTTTGAGTCCCCTTAGTAAACAGAATCTTAACAACACTCTACCATCCTAACCTCCAACAAGATTGGCGCCCGAACAAGGACCCGAACAGACAGGCTGATTTTATAAATTTATTTTTATTTTGCTTTTTAACATTGTACATGAAACCCGATTACCATTGGCTCGATTATTGAAATGAATGAATTATAGGCTGCACACAAAAATTTTCATGCTAGAGACATTGCGGATAAGAAATTTTTCTTTATTTTTAATATTAATTGTGGTATCTAATATTTTCTTGTTTCCCATGTGGCAAACAATATTTCAGGAAATCTACGTGAGATTATGTGGTAACAGACTTTAGAAATTTTGCATGACGAAAAGACGTGTTATTTAAAATTTCATTTATTCGCGTGATAAGATTGAGTTTTAAAGCATTCGTGTTTTATATATCCGTTAAAGGGTGATACTTGTTAGGAATTGTTTATGTTTCTTGGGATTTAGGAATGGGGAGAAAGCATATTAAGTATTTTGCTTATAACTGTGTTTTATATTCAAGCATTGACTGATCATATATTGGAAGAAAAATTTTGGTGTCATTTATCGAGCCTAGGCTAAGCCTTTCATGTGTCTGAGTTGTCACTTGAAAATAAATTTTCTCATTACCAGTAGACATGTAATCTGGCTGCCTAGTAAGCTGTTAGCTTACCTTTGGTGTATTTTGCATAGGATCTGTGCCCTTTTGGTAACACTCTAGAATTTTACTTACGACATTTTATTTGTGGGTACTGCCATATACGCGCTCATACGCAGGCACGACCGCTATACTGTACTTGTTCGTATTACTTACGACATTTTATTTGTGGGTACTGCCATATATGCGCTCATACGCAGGCACGACCGCTATGCTGTACTTGTTTGTACTCTCAGGCACTGGGTGCTAGTCGGTAAAATTCGTTGTTGCTCATTCCTTTCATTTGCACCATAACTGCAGGTACTGCCACGTATTGCTGTTAAGCAGGCATGACTGCCTTTCTGTATTACCAGTGTTTCATGCACTGTTTTGCTACATTTTTTTGCTGTTACACTTGATTGTGTTGCTCATTCCTTTCATTTGCACGATTACCGCAGGTACTGCCACATATTGCTGTTAAGCAGGCACGACTGCCATTCTGTATTACCAGTGTTTCATGCACTGTTTTGCAACATTTTGTTGCTGTTGCACTTGATTGTGTTGCTCATTCCTTTCATTTGCACCATAACTGCAAGGTACTGCCACGTATTGCTGTCAAGCATGCACGACTGTCATTCTGTATTGCCAGTGTTTCATGCACTGTTTTGCAACATTTTGCTGCTGTTGCACTTGATTGTATTTTGAGTCACTTTTATGGTGAGATTTTGAGATCACTTTTACGTTTAAGTTTGAACTGTTGTGTTGAATTTTTTTTTTCTCTCCTTGGTGTTGTGTGGTTCTTTCATTTTTTTTCTACTACTGTATTGTAGAGATTTGTTTCTTTTGTGTGGTTGTTTTGGCACTTCGTTATTGACTGTTTAGGAAACAAACATGGAAACCATCAAAACATTCGATGAGGAGCGTTACCTGGACATAATGATTGCTAGGGGTGAGAGATACGGTTTTTCCCCAAGACAGAAGCTCTTCGAATGGGCTCATGAGAAGATGGTTCAACGCCGAGATATGCTGGAGAAGAGAGCAAGTGATGAGGCACAAGCACAACGTGATCATGAGCTTGCGCTTGCTCGGCTTCGAGCGGGAATCCCAGACAGTAGCCCTATATCCGGAAATAGAGATTACAGGAACGGGAAGCACAAGAGCCCCTCGCAGAACTTCAATCGTCCAGCTCATCCTCCTCACACTCCTAAGCCTTATTACGGCCATGCACCCACACTCAAGAAGGATGACCCGGTAAGACCTAAGCCTCAGCAGTTAAGAGGCGAAGGCCATTACTCTGCTCCACCTTCCCAGGGTTTTCAGCCAAACTCTAAGAGCCACCTCGCTCAATCACATAGCGGCAGCCCACATAGCCGTCTGGCCACTCACTCAGCCCATGTTGTGGAAACAGGGCCAGAAAGGGCCAATGAGGATAACGCCAAGGAACCACCACACAAACTTGCCAATGTGGAATTCATCGAACATGATGATCTGGAAATGATCCCAAAATGCCTAGAAACCATAAATGGTGTGGAAGCTGAGATAGCCCTTGACACAGGGGCCAATGGCATACTTGTTGACGAGAGATTTGTCAGGGATGAAGATTTTACCAGCAAAGTCCTTCGTGTGCGGCTTGCCGAAGGAACACCCCATATACGACGCTGCTGTCTCATTAACCTGGATTGCAAATACTACAAGGGAAAAGCCCCAGCTGTGGCAATGATTGGGCTTATGTACCCTATCTTGATGGGTCGTTCACTGAACCTAGTTCCTACTTTCCAGGCCGACCTCTACCATAAGGACATTTCTCGTTATAACTTCCCTCGGGGGAAGTCACATGAAGCAATTTCAGCAACAACTCCTGGCCTCGATGCCAAGAATTTGGACAATTCTCCGACTGACTCCGTTGAGTCTGCCGCAGTCAGTACACATAATGTGGAACACGGAAAGTTTACCACTCCTTTACCAGATGATGCACCTCTCCAGCCATTGAAGTCCCATCCAGACTTTGCCAAATTGTAGCAAGACTGCCCCAGCCTCAAACGCTGGATGCAGCAGGCCACCGAGGGAAGGACCTTCACAGTGAGAGGAGGAGGCAAGATCACTTACGCCCTTGAAGATGGAGTACTTCGTAGGCATGTGACTAAAGATGGCCACACCTTTAAACAGTTGGTGGTGCCCGCTTTGTTGCGCCGCCAGGCTATGTATGTGGCACACCATTTACCTCAGAGTGGACACAGAGGGAAAGCAAAAACTCGGCACGTCCTTCAGAAGGCTTTTGCATGGCCAAACATGTACACCGAGGTAGACAGATATGTAGGCTCCTGCCCTGTCTCTCAATCCACCTCAACGGCACCGGTACCGAAAGTTCCCATGGGGATAACTAAGCTCTCAATGGAGCCATTTTCCAAGATCGCTATTGACATATTAGGTCCTATTAATCCAGCTTCGTCCACAGGGAAACAGTTCCTCCTGGTATATGTTGACCTGGCAACAAGGTACCCAGATGCAGTGCCACTGTCTACTATCACAACAGAAGCAGTCGCTCAAGCCCTATTTGAAATCTGCTCCAGGGTTGGCTTTCCTGAGCAGGTCACTTCTGACAATGGAAGTCAGTTTAAAAGTAGGCACTTTGAGGCTTTCTGTAACCTTTTAGAAATGAAGCATATTCGTACGAGTGTCTACCATGCCCAATCAAATGGAGCATGCGAACGCTATAACGGGACATTGAAGCGATGTTTGCGCAAGCTAGTGATAGATATACCTAGGCAGTGGGACAAGTACGTCCCTGCTGCATTTTTCTCCTTCAGAGACATGCCCCACGACACTACTGGATACTCGCCTTTCGAGCTGATTTATGGTCATAAGGTCAGAGGCCCAGTAGAATTCTTGGCAGAATGTTGGGATTCACCTACCATCGAAGATGACGATAGGGACGTTCATGAGTATATTTTGAAGTTTTCGTCTCACTTCAAAAAGGCTTGGAAAACTGCACAATTAGCCATTAAGGGTCACCAGCAGACTGCCAAGCTCCTCTTTGACAAGCGTGTGCGGCGTCCTGCCCTGACACCCGGAGATCGAGCTCTGTTACTTCTTCCAAAAGATACCCGCAAGCTAATGCTACGCTGGAAAGGACCGTACACTGTGGTACACCGGGTGACCCCTGACAATTATGTGCTAAATGTTGATGGCAATAACCGGAAATACCACATTAACCAGCTGAAGCTTTATTGTGAGGACCCGGAGGCCCACAGGGATCCTGCGCTGGTGCTCCCAGCAACCCCTATTGATGCCCCCAGCATCAACAGAACCTCCGAGGCTGCAGCAACACAGGTGCTCCATTATAGCCACCCCTTACTTCCTATATTGGAATACTCCACCCTTGCAGTGGAGACAGACTTACGGGAGTAGAGTTTTTCGGAAGAAGCCCCTCTGGCCTCAGCCACCGCCCTTGCAATTGAAGACATAAGCTTAGCTTTTGATGATGGTAAGGATCCTGCCATTCCCACACACCGAAAAGAAAGTGTGAGTAATTGCATTATTAACTCCAGACTGCAATCGAGTCAACGGGAACAGCTGAACAAGCTATTAGAGGACTATGAGAACGTCTTTAACGACCTCCCAGGCATTACCACTACCCTTGAGCATCATGTCAGATTGACTGACCCAGAGCCATTTCGGCATTCCTATGGTCTTCCCCACCAGCTGTCCTTACGGCTGAAGGAAGATCTTGACACTTGGGTCCGCCTCGGAATAGTTGAAAAGAGCATTTTGCCTCGGTGTTCGCCGTTACTGGCAGTGCGTAAGCGAGATGGCAGTCACAGGTTCTGCCTTGACTGCCGTAAGCTTAACTCCCGTACCATCTTTGATGGAGAGCCCATTGCTGATGCTGAGCATATTTTCTCATTGCTTTCCCAAGCCCGTTACCTGTCCAAGTTGGATTTGGCCAGTGGATTTTGGCAAGTCCCGTTGAGCGAGACTACCAAGCCTCTTACAGCTTTTTCCACAAGATATGGTCTATACCAGTTCAGGGTCATGCCTTTTGGTATGGTAAATGCCCCTGGCTGCTTCAGCAGACTCATGAGGATAGTACTACAGGATCTCGACAATGTTTCATGCTTTATAGATGACATCTTGGTGCATTCTCAGGATTGGTCATCACACCTCGAGACTCTCCGTAGAGTTCTCACTCATCTGAACCAGCATGGACTTCATTTAAAGCCTTCCAAATGTGAGATTGGTTTCACACAATTGCAGTATCTCGGCCACGTGGTTGGAGAAGGAGTTATGTCCCCTTTACATGACAGGGTACAAGCTATTAAGGATATGGAGAAACCTGCCACTGTCACTCAACTGAGATTATTCCTGGGTAGTGTCGGCTACTACCAACGGTTCATTCCACACTTTAATACTATCGCTGCCCCTTTGCAGCAAATGACCTCCTCGAAGCAAAGTAAAACCTCCCCTGTCCAATGGACAGATGAAGCGGAGAGAGCATTTTTCAAGCTCCGAGAAGCATTGGCAGGTGAGCCGGTATTACAACTGGTAAACCCTGATTTTCCATTTATCTTGCAGACCGATGCCTCAGACGAAGGCCTGGGTGCCGTGCTCTTGCAAGCCCAATCAGACAACTCAGCAGAAGTAGCTCCAGTGCGATATGCAAGCCGCAGGCTTCGCCCTGCAGAGCGAAATTACTCCACTGTGGAGAAGGAAGCTCTAGCTGCATATTGGGCCATAAAGAAATTTGAAGTCCATCTGTATGGCCAACATTTTACACTGAGAACCGACCACCGACCTCTCCTATATTTACAGACTGCAGACAAGCTAAATCCTCGCCTGAAAAGGTGGGCACTTTACCTGAATCTTTTCAAATTCACTGCCCAACATGTTCATGGCAAGGACAATGACCTTGCTGATCTACTAAGTCGACGGTCGTTACCCTCATATGAGGAAGCTGGTGCTGTTAGCCTAAATTTGACTAGTCAGTCAAGATTACTTCTCTGATGTGTTGTTTATTTTTTATGTTTATCTTTTATGTCTTTAATATTGTACTGTACTTGTTTATTTTAGCGTACAGACGTTATTGCTAATGGAAGACGAAAAAGACGAAGAATAATTTTTTTATCGTAGTTTTATATTTCCCTTTGTGGGACTCTGAAAGCCAGAACATGGTGGAAACATTTTAGTTTAGTGTTGAATATCTGAAACTTTTAAATCCAGTCGCCAATGTTAATGACGACGTGGTTCAAATTTTTCATTTGCGTATACTGTATTTTTTTTTTTATATTATATTATTGCCTTTTTGCATGTGAAGCATACATAAACCTAAATATTGATATTCATTGATATCTAATTGTGATTTAATTTTCTTGAAATTTGAATTTGATCACATTTCTTTTATGTTTTGCATGTCATTTAATGTTTTGTTTACAAGACTTGTTTACTTTTCCTAATAGTATGATATGTTCCAGTGGTGGATCCCCTTCTTATTGTTCATTTGTTCTTTTCCATGAAAAGGATATCTCATCCCTCATAATAACACTGAAGTCACCGTAACTTCCTCGGTTCTTTTTTCGCCTTCTGTAGTAGAATTTTGCTAAATCAATATTCTCTAGAAAGGGCCTTTGTGACAGAGTGTTTTGCTCAAGGTCACCAGAGGCTGTTAGATGCCTTATTAATTAATATAATAACTTAACTGTTATTTTCTAACTAAAAAAAATTTAATCCCCACTTCTTGACTTTTGCAGATTATGATTATTTGCAATTTATATTTTAGCTTATAGCTAATTTTAAATATACCTTATTTACTCTTCTTGTACGTGTAGAAGAATAGTCCCGATATAAAGGCTGCTCCTATTTTCCGTCTGCTACGAGCCAAGAACATTCTGGAGATTGTTTACCAGTAACCTAACTTTTCATTATTATTCTCGTTTTATTTTATTTGCTTCCACTTGTTGCACCTAAAAATACTGTCTCTCCCTTGCATCTCTGCTATAAATGCCTGCCAGGAACCACCACTAAAATAGTCCTTAAATTATATCAGAGCCAGTTACTGCTCTAGAAAATGTATCCTACAGATGAACTCACCAGGAGGGACAATGAGGCGTCCTCTTTTGGCGCTCAAACTTCAAAGAGGCAACATCTCGCCTGAGCAGTCTAAGTTTATTTCAAACCTTATTTACGTGGCATCTTCACAGGAATTCATCTAGCACAAGAAGGTGAGGGATAGTGTATGGTAAAGCTCGTGGGTCAAGCAAATTGGTTTATTTTCGAGAATTAGTTACATTTGTTACTGGCTAAATCTTACGGATTTTTATTCTCAGATTCCATTCCCATACACACGAAATTTTATAGATTACCAAACTGGAATCTCACATGCCAAAGTTAATTCCTTAACCTGTAAATTACAGCTGATATACATTGCTAAGAAGTTTCTTTTCATTGAATGTGAGAAACGAAAATTTCATCCTCTGAAGACTGGTTATGAGCCCGTAAAAATCTATCTCTTTTCCTAATAAATTCTAATTTCATTTCACCTCTATCTATCATCGTAAATAAAGTGTTTTACGTCAAAAACTCGTCAATAAAGCTATTTGCTATACAAATTGCAAATAATTAATCATTTAGCTAAAGTGTTTTATGCTATATACTGCAAATAATTAAAAAGTAATTTTACCCTGTTGGCTTTGCAAATAATTCCTGTTAACCACAATTTAATGAATGCTTACTGTATTTATCTTGCTAATTCTTCATATGTTGGGGATAAAGTGTTTTGAGTTATAAGTTGCAACTACCTCAAAAGGTGGTTTTGCACCCTTTTTCTTCATTGCAAAGTTCTTGATAACCAAAAGTGAATGAATACTGTATTTATCTCGTAGATTCTTCCTTTATCCTAAATAGAGTGTTTTACCATATTAATTGTAAATCAGTAATAAGCATTGCAACTTTTGTGGTTGCCCACAATTTAAGGAATACATACAGTACTGTATTTGTCTTGCTTATTCTTCATTTATTGTGAATATATTGTTTTCCTTTAAAACCAGTAAAGAATTAATGGTTTTGTATTCTATTTTGGTAGCATAAATATTTCTGGTTATCTGTGAATAACCAATATATTTTCATCCAGTAGAATGACATTGGAAACTCATTATATGTGTGCTCATGCTTTCAGTTTCCCATTATAAACAGTGTGTCATTTCTGTTTCTGAAATTGCAGTGTCCTGTATTCTACTCTGCCGGTGTGACAGAGGAAATCGTCGAGTTGAGGCCAAAGTCTTGGCATACATCCGTGGTGCTGGGAAACGAAATCGTGCTCACCACCTCCGGGATTCGAGGCAGCATTTCATAAAATTTAATTTGAGAAATTTAATTCAATTCTTTTAATGTCATTGCATTTCCAAAATTAAAAGAAAGTTGAATTCTGAGTTTCATTTAACCGACTAATGGTAATAGAGATGGGGTGTTCAAGTACAAATATCTGTCCTGTCTGTTTGTGAGCTCTTAACCGAGCTCGGTACTTTGAGTCCCCTTAGTAAACAGAATCTTAACAACACTCTACCATCCTAACCCCAACAGTAACCCAGTTGATAAAGGGGAGAGATGGTATTGTACGCAGTGTGTTTCTCCGCACAGTTGATGGAGAGTATGTAAGACCTCTTTCTAAACTCATTCCCTTAGAACTACATCAGGAAGTTGCTCCTGAAGTAGAACCAGTAGATCCACTCAATCCTCCAGTTGTACCTAGTGCACCACCAAGACCTAGACGTCAAGCAGCTTGTCGAGTTGAAAAACTGCGTAGAGATCTAATTGCAGAGGATAGGTTGTAAATGATGCCTTTAAATTTTCTGTTTTTTGTTCTACACTTTATTATGCTTGTACATGTGATTTATTTAGCTTCCTACCCTTTTTGGGGGGAGAGTGTGGTGATCTGTCTATCACACACAGTTTCATTAGGTATACCTTGTGTGTGTTTTATTGTAATACCATAAGTAATATTGCATCTACCTACATGAATATATTCATTTGAGAGACTATATTATAACTATTATTTATTTTGTCATTAATTTCATCATTTTCTCATGAATAAATGGGATTTGTTTGTAAAGTTAATCTAAATCTTAGGAAATCCTTATTTATGTAAAATATGATAAAAATATATCCTTTTATTTTAGAATGTGATGCTCGTCTGATTTGTTTACAGAACGGACGAGGACTCTCTCTGAGCTATTGTTAGAGACTCGTAAAATTCGTGTAAATTTATGAGCCTCTCATTTCACCCCTTGGACTAGTGCTGTCGAATTTGGTAGAGCAGTGACTGTGTTTTAATATTGCATAAAGGTTTTGGATTTTGAACAATTATTATTTTGATATTAAGTGTTGTTTATTTTGATGTGTCCAGCAGTCGTGCCTGGAGCTATAACTCTTTGTTATTTTAGTAAAATTTACCTTATTGCTGCCTAAACTAAAGTAAAATTTATCCTTTTTTTTAAGCTGAAATATTGCTCTCCATTATAATATTAACTTCTTTTCAATATATTTTTATATTTTATCGATGAGTCTTTCATTTAAGCCTGGATTTATGCAGTGTTCAGTTAATATTATTTAGTGTATTTGTGTTATTAACCAGTGGGAGTTCTCCACTAACTATTAAGCAAACGTAACTCATGCCCTTCCCCTTTAGTACCGTACAGTTTGTCTTATATTTAATTATAAGCCAGTAAGTTTTAGCCCAACTCTATTTGAAGTTGGTGGAATAAATATTTTTGTGTACGGTAGCCTGCAAAAAACTGAGAGTAGACTATTCATTGACCAGGTGAAAGCAGGCATTCTGGGAATAGTCACCACAGTCTCTCCCTTGCATCTCTGCTATAATTGCCTGCCATGGACCACCACTAAAGTAGTCCTTAAATGATATCAGAGCCAGGTACTGCTCTAGAAATATATCCTGCAGATGACATCACCAGGAGGGACAATGAATGGCTCTCTTTTGGTGCTCAAACACTGCAGAGGCAACATCTCGCCTGAGCAGTCTAAGTTTATTTCAAACCTTATTTATGTGGCATCTTCACAATAATTCATCTGGCACAACAAGGTGAGGGATAGTGTATGGTAAAGCTCGTGGGTCAAGCAAATTGGTTTTTCGAGAATTAGTTACATTCGTTACTGGCTAAATCTTACGAATTTTTTCTCAGATTCCATTCCCATACAAACGAAATTTTGTAGAGTACCTAACTGGAATCTCACATGCCAAAGTTAATTCCTTAACCTGGAAATTACAGCTGATATACATTGCTAAGAAGTTTCTTTTCATTGAATGTGATAAACGAAAATCTCATCCTCTGAAGACTGGTCATGAGCCCTTAAAAATCTATCCCTTTTCCTAATAATTTCTAATTTCATTTCACCTCTTTCTATCATCGTAAATAAAGTGTTTTACGTCAAAAACTCGTGAATAAAGCTATTTGCTATGTAAATTGCAAATAATTAAAAGGTAATTTTACCCTGTTGGCTTTGCAATTTCTTGTTAACCACTATCTAATGAACGCATACTGTATTTATCTTGCCAATTCTTATGTTGGGGATAAAGTGTTTTGAGTTATAAGTTGCAAATACTTCAAAAGGTGGTTTTGCACCCTTTTTTATTTATTGCAAACAGTTCTTGATAACCAAAAGTGAATGAATACTGTATTTATCTCATAGATTGTTCCTTTTTCCTAAATAGAGTGTTTTATCATATTAATTGCAAATCAGTAATAAGCATTGCAACTTTTGTGGTTGCCCACAATTTAAGGAATACATGCAGTACTGTATTTGTCTTGCTTATTCTTCATTTATTGTGAATAAATTGTTTTCCTTTAATACCAGTAAAGAATTAATGGTTTTGTATGCTATTATGGTAGCATAAATATTTCTGGTTAGCTGTGACTAACCAATATATTTTCATCCTGTAGAATATTATTGGAAACTCATTATATGTGTGTTCATGCTTTCAGTTTCCCATTATTAACAGTGTGTCATTTCTGTTTCTGAGATTGCAATGTCCTCTATTCTACTCTGCCTGTGTGACAGAGGTAATCGTCGAGGTGAGGCCAAAATCTTGGCATATGTCCGTGGTGCCGGGAAACGAAATCGTGCTCACCACCTCCATGATTTGAGGCAGCATTTCATAAAATTTAATTTGAGAAATTTAATTCAATTCTTTTAATGTCATTGCATTTCCAAAATTAAAAGAAACTTGAATTCTGAGTTTCATTTAACAGAGTTATGGTATTATGTGTGGTGTGTTCAAGTGCAAATATCTGCCCTGTCTGTTTGTGAGCTCTTAACCGAGCTCAGTACTTTGAGTCTCCTTAGTAAAACAGAACCTTAGCAACACTCTACCATCCCAACCCAACAATACCAAGCACCTATGAAGAGGCAACATCATGGATGTTAAGACTGCATATTTGAATGCTCCAATTGACCACAACCTAAAGGTTATGAAGTGAAAAACAAAGATGGTGAAATATTGTACTGCAAGCTTAAAAAGTAACTTTATGGTCTTAAACTGAGTTATTTATAACTTTAACATTTCAGAGGGTTTAAATCAGTCACATGCAAATCATTGTTTGCATGTTATAACTGATGGTAAAGATGACATAATTATTGGTTGTAGTAATGATAAAATGCTCAAGGACTTTTAACAATCTATCAAAGATAAATTTAAGATGACTGATTTGGGAGATATTAATGGTTTTTAGGAATGTCTTTTTAATGTAATGATGAGTTCATAGAGATAAATCAAGACAGGTATATTAAAAAAATTCTGGAAAGGTTTGGTATGTCAGACTACCACCCTTCTAAAACTCCTTGTGATGTCAGTTTTTAAATACTAGTCATTTTGATTCAAGAGAACTCTTGATGCAAAGAAATATAGAGAAATGGTAGGAAGTTTAATATACAAAATTATTGGAACAAGACCAGATATTAGTTATATTGTAATCAACTATCTCAGTATATGTCACAGCCAAATGAAGCTCATCTTAATGCTGCTAAAAAAGCTCTGAAATATTCAAAGGGTACAGCTGACAATAGCTTGATATTAGATAAAACTGATGAGTCATCATTTTGTTAGGATTTTCATATTCAGGCTGGGGTAATTCAAAGGATAGCAAAAGTATAAAAGGCTATTGTTTTAAATTACAAAATTCTGAGACCACTGATATTCTGGAAAAGCAAAAGCAATCTGTAGTAGCATTATCATATTGTGAGGGTGATTATATAGCCCTACTTCACACAGTGCTAGAAGAGAAGTTTCTGAAAACTGATTTATGATATTTTTTGTTGAATGTCATATTGGAGTAGATAATCAAAGGGCTATTTTATTGTCAAGTAATCCAGTGCTTCATCAAAGATCCAAACATATCGATATCAGGTACCATTATATTAGAGATGAAATTTCGAAAGGCAATGTAAACAGTTTCTATGTTCAAAGGTGTGATAATGTTGCTGATGTTTTTTACTGAACCTGGGTCTTTACAGAAAATTAGTCTTTCAAACAATCAGAGATACCTGAATGTAATATATCTTTGATTAAGGGGGCGTGTTAAATTTATTAATCAAAGCTGCATTTACTTGCAATATTGTCAAGTACACTGAAAAGGAAAGATATTGTATATTCATAGGCCTAGCTGCAGACATCATTGAAGCCTAAAACATTTTATGCATTCTTTTCTACATATTATGTTTACAATGTACTTATTATTCTGAATAACATAAAAGAAAAATATCAATGTTTTATTTCATAATGATTTTCAGTTTTAGTGCACTGTATAATAAAAAGTTGTGATGTTACAATTTTGCGCTTAGGCTTGTGGTCCCCAATGTTTTGATTTTGTAGTTATTGAGAAGTGCCCAAGAATACAAGACATGAAGTTCTACCTGTTCTCATTTATATCCCATATTATTACTGCATCTTAAGGAATATCACAGGTAATTATATTTGAAAATGTCTGCGCAGACTTCAACATTCTACATTTCCTCCCTCATTTAATCTTCTAGCTTCTTGCCACAAGCTTTTGAGCTTTTTTTTTTTTTTTAGTCTATATAGTCTAATGAACACTACAGTAACCCTCGTTTATCGTGGGGGTTCGGTTCCGGGACCAACCGCGATAGGTGAATTACCGCAAAATAGGATCGCCCTATATATATAGGTATTTTAATTTTATTTTTACATTTACTGTATAAACCCTACCTGTACTGTTACCAAACCACCCTTTACTTTATTAAAAACAGCGTGCAAGCATAAATTTATATGTAAGTGATAGCTAAACTTACTGTGAATGAGGTGATGATGACATGACATACACATATACATAGGTATTTTACAATTATTATTACATTTACATTATAAACCCACCCTGCATTGTTAAAAACCACCCTTTACTTTATAAATAACAGCATGCAAGCATAAATTTATATGAACGTGATAGGTAAACTTTCCGTGAATAAGGTGGTAATGACGTTTATAGACTCCATAGGAAATTATTCCGCAGCCAATAACAGCTTTACGGCTGCTTTTTGCGAGCGAAGAACATGGTAATGGAGAGTTGCTGTCGCTGTTTCTTCTTTTGTTGGAAGATGGTCTTGTAAGGAATCATGGGATCATCGAGAAGATTGCAGAAGGTCACCGAATGAACCATATTAGCATCATGTTCTTGTGAGAGTTGTTGGAGTGCTTTCACTTGTTCCTACATGGCTGCCAGACGTTTGAGTGTAAGGCCAGGTACTTCGATTTCTTGGTGCGTTTCCTCTGGTTGTTCTTCTTCCTCTTCTTCGCTCGCTGATTTTGTAATTTCTTCCAAGTCTTCATCAGTCAAAGGCTGTGAGCGGCAGTCAATCACTTCATTCACGTCTTCTTGAGTCATATCTTTAAAGCCTTCTCCCCCTAGCAATGCAGCCAACTTCACAGCTTTCGCAACTGCCAAGTTATGGACTTCATCAGGAGCGAATCACTTGTAGTCGTAGATGACTTTGGGCACAATTTCTTCCAGCTGGCATTGATTGTGGCCGGTTTCATCTCTTTAATTGCATTCTGAATATTTTGAAGGCAAGTAGCAATCGTGTAATTACGCCAGTAAGTCTTCACTGAGAATTCTTTGTCCGCATCCATGGCTTCAACCAGGTTCGCCAGAGCATTTCGTGTGTAGAGGGCCTTGAACACACGAATAACGCCTTGATCCATAGGATGAATCAGTGATGTCGTATTCGGTGGCAGGAACTCTGCTTGAACACAGTCATATTCAAGATTAGTTGCGTGGCCACCAGCATTATCCATCAATAGAGTGACTTTAAATTCAAGGCCTTTTTCCGCAAGATAAATATTTACCTGAGGGATAAATCATTGGTGAAACCAGTCCGATGTGAGGCTTTTCGTGATCCAGGCCTAAGGGTTATGCATCCAATACACTGGCAGCAGATTCTTGTTTTTATTCTTCAAAGCCCTAGGGTTCTTTGACTTGTAGATAAGCCCAGGCTTTAACATGAAGCCCGCAGCATTCCTGCACATGATGAGGGTAATGCAGTCTTTGTGTGCATTAAATCCCGGGGCTTTAGCTTCTTCCTTAAAGAGAAAAGTGCGAGACTGCATTCTCTTCCAAAATAACCCAGTCTCATCCATGTTGAACACTTGCTCAGGAGCATATTCCCCTTCGGTGATAATTTTCTTGAAGTCGTTGTCCACGTAATCTTCTGCTGCAGCTGTATCTGCAGAAGCAGCTTCACCATAAACCGAAACGCTCCTTAGGCCATAGCATTTTTGAAATTTGGTGAACCATCCTTTGTTTGCAACAAATGATTGTTTCCTTGGTGGAGAATCGCTGGAGGATCTTGGTTGTGGGTGGTCGATAATTTTTTCTCTCTCCTCCTCCTCACGGTTGCCACTGTCGTCGTTGTGTTCATTTTCAGTGAATGTCTCATACAGCTTCTTCGCCTTTGTTTGTATGGTATTGGTGTCAATGCTGATGTTCTTCTTTCTGCAATTAGCAATCCACAAGGCCAAAGCAGATTCCATCCGCACTATTATCTTATAGCGGGGTGTTACGACCCTCTTCGCTGATTTACTAAATGAAATAGTCGCTGTATTCCTGATATTTGCCTCGTCCTTTTTGATGCAGCGAACAGTAGATTCATTGAGTCCAAAATGGCGGCCGACATCCGCAAACCTTCTTCCTTCTTTCAGCATATCTAACAGTTTCACCTTATCTGTTATGGTTAACATCTTCCTTTGCCGCTTAGGCTCACTACCAGAAGCCTTAGAAGATGAAGGATGCTTGGGAGGCATTGCAAAGGTTGAAACACACGAATAAAATAAATCACAAGCACAACGTATTAAAAAGCACAATGCGAACAGCGCACATGTGAGTTAGACTGAACGAGTGAGGCGAGACAATGGAAGATGGTGGGAGAACCAGCTTCAATCAAAAAGCCAATCAGACCCCATGATACAGAACATATTGAAAAACGATTCTGTGATTCGTAGTCTCCCACCCTTTCAGATGATAGCATTCCATGAACTATCGCACGTAGGTGCGGGCCTTTGCGTTTCCAAGACGACAATACAGTATACGCTATCGTACAGTATTTCACATGGTGCAATACTGTGAGTGCATATGCTTAAATTTATGTTTTTTTACTGTTTTATTACTCTAAGGCTAGGAAATACTTTTATTATCAATAAAATAATGAAAATTTCAATATGTACTAGCTCACGTAGGTGTGACCCTTGTCGTTTTCCGAAATGCTGATACCGGTATCGTATTTTAAATGGTGCAATACTGTGAGTATTTATATATTTTTTATTATTTTTTACGGATTTATTATTCTTAGGCTAAGAAATACGTTTTTTTATCAATAAAATAATAAAAGTACTGGAAATTTTAATATATGCTAGCTCATGTAGGTGCGACCCTTTGCGTTTTCTGAAACGCTGATACCAGTATTGTATTTTCTATTGTGCAGAAGTAAATGTTCAAATTTGTTGTTTTTACTAGTTCTTACCATTTTATAATTCTTAGGCTGGGAAATAATTTTTTTTATCTATAAAATAATGATTTTTTTAAAATAAAATAATGAATATACAGAAAATTTCTATTTTTTTAATATTTTAATATTTTCACATATACCCAGAAAAGAAAAATAAATTGGCAAAAAAATGCGATGTACTGAATTCTCGACAGGTGAACCGCGATATAGCGAGAGGTTACTGTATTTTGAATTCTTGAAGGACTTTTAAGTGTTTTCCCTCATCAATAATATTTTACATGTGTTCACTCATTCAAAGGTTAATTTTATTATACTTGAGTTTCCATCCCTAGACTATTTACCAATTCAGTGAATACTTACAACATTCTCTGGACCACACATTACTCCAGGAATCCTTATCATGTCTAAAACCTTAGTATTATTGATGTCTTGAATATATTTCAAGGTCATTTATTTCTATGTTGATTATGTAAGTGTTGTTTTGCATGATAGTTTCGTTTATTGTAGTTTAAGTGCATGTATATAGATTTATAGACATTGTATGTATACTTATTCAATTATGTCAAATATTACACGTATGAATACGTATTAATTTATATTAAGTATGTATAAGTATTATTATGCGTAGTGAATGTATAGCTCAGAATTGGAGAGCGAAATCTGCTTTGCTAGGCTTTCTGCCAATCAATCTTTCACCGCGTCATGAAAATGTTGATTACTTTGTGTTAACAGAGTTCTTCGCAATTATAATTGTCCACGTGGTCAGTCCTTGAATTTTCTTGTGCCGAATGAACGATATATTTAATGTCATTGTTACATTTTGTACTAACGATTATAAAATATGTGAACGATAGTGTTTGTGACTTGTTTGATTTGTGAGTTTTATTCTTAGTTGCTCTCGTGAGGTGCTACGAGTAACTCAAGTAGAAGAACGTGGTGGAGATACGTGGCTCAGAAGATATTCGAGTTTGATTCGGAGCCCCATGATTGCTGATGACATTTTGGTTTTCTGGATAGAAGAGTACAGATTTAACTTATTTCTAACAATGTTTATAACTACGTGTGAGGGACAGAATGAGCTCATTTAATAGAACACTCATAAGTAGAATGTATGTTTGAAACTTTATTATATCAGCAGTTCACAACCCCCTTTATACAATATTTGCATGTATGTTAGGATTTCCAAATTTATGGGGTTATAAGATCGAAGGGTAATAAGACATAGGATATCCTCCACAGCTTTTGGTCCTCCGAATCAGATGAGAATTGGTGTGGTAATAGCGAAGATAATGTGCATTGTAAATAAACTCCTGCCTTGTAAGAGGTTAATGTAAAGCTCTACGGTTAAAACCGTCCATATTTCAGCGAGAGAAAAAAAGGAGCATTGCATGTATTTAAAAAAAAAAAAAGTTAAAGTTTGCGGTTTTAGCCCTCCTATCAGAGGCATCGCCCCAACTCTGGCGGGCGTCAGCTGGTACAAGCCCCAACCCCCCACTGTGGTGTTCAGCCACAGCAGTGACCTTCCCAGTAAACAGCTTAAACTCTCGGTCCTGAACGGGAACCAATCTGTCGACCTCACGAATGTGAGGCCAGCAAGTTTACCACTGTACTAGCCAGAGGGCTAGTACAGTGAATATAACTTTGAACTTTAAGTGGTTGTTGAAATAAATAAGAGTATCTTTTTCCCGCGTGGATAAAGTGGTTCTCTCTTTGTGGAAACGCAGTATACTTTCGTAGTTGAGCGTCCACTAAGTAAATTGGAAATTAGTACCCAATTTCGGCTGGCTGAACAGTGGTTTTTAGGGATTAGTGTGCTTACATATTTCCCATGTAATGATGTCTAGAATGCCGTATTGATTCCTTTGTTTACGTAAATAAACAGAAGGTAGTGACTTTAGGTGCACAGTGTCGTTTATTCGAGGAACAGTGTTGTTCACGTTACACTTTCCATTTATTGTTGCTGACTTATCAGTGTCATTTAATTGACTTGACTTATGATGGGATGGGATAGGAGGGGAAAAAGGAGAGGGGATTAAGGATATGAGGGAATTGGAGGGAAAAGCATGAAAATTAAAGTAAGAGACATAAAAGAGAGGGGCAAACCCTCGTGCTAAGTTGTTTAATTGATGAATAGTGTTTTACACTTTATGGATTGACGTCATATTTGACAAAATTTAATAACTGTATGTTACTATCTTGAAATTTTGGAAGATTGTGTTTGTTTCATTGTGGATGCATAAAGAAGATCATGGATTCTTTGATAATATAATTACATCAACTATTTGTTTGTTGTTTTCGTATGTTCTATTTGCTTTCTCAATATGTCGGATAAACCTGAGGCATTGCAACGTCTTCGGGAATTGATTCAACGTGATTGTGTTCAGTGTCAAACAGAACTTGCCAAAGATAATGAGAAACTTGATGTTGCTTATCTTGGAAGATGTGATCAAACGCTAACAGAAGGATATGGAAGATATGATACGATATATGAAGAATATGTCAAGGATAAGCCCCTTAAAGTTGATTCTGAAAAGTAAGAGAAAGAACATGACAATGTAGCTAAATCAATAAATTATATTAGCTTAGCTGTCCCAGAATGGATTCATAAGTTAGGAAAAATGAAGAGTACTAGAGCTCCTAGGTCCCAGAGTTTAAACCTCCCCACTGGACAACCCACACCTAGATTTCATGAAGTAAATATACCATAGTTCTCTGGATACTATGATGAATGGAACGAGTTTTGGGATACGTTTGATAGTTTAGAACATAGTATTTCTATACCAACTATGACAAAGTTTACCATCTTGAGCAATGCCCTTAATGGAGATGCCACAGACACCATAAAGGTAAATCCTGTTGCTAGTGAGAGTTATGATGAATGCATTCAACAGCTTTAAAGCTGTTTATGCCAGCAAGGACAGGACTGTGCAAAATTTAATGAGGAAATTGGTAAAAATAACAGCTCCCTCTTCTAATTATTCAGCACTTTTTAAGTTCAAGCAGGAAGTAGAAGCCATTACTCCCTCCCCCACTGCCGAGGCCGCGTAACACTCGCCAAGCGGCCTCATCTCACAGGCACTGTGTGGAGATTTTTAGCTCGCGGATTGGTCGGTGCAGTGACTGCTTCTTCTCATCTGCCTCCTGACTCTGGACTTCTCTTCCTCCTTCTGTCTTTCCTAATTCTTATGACCTTTCATCCTTCAAAAAGCAGATCTATCATCATCTCAGAGCCTAGTCAACCATATCTCTGGGTCCTCTGTACTTTGACTGTTTTTTCTGTCTGTCGTTTTCCTTTGTGTGACATTACCTTACCTCTGCCTTACCCGTAACCTTTTTCTTTTCCTTCGTCTTGGTATTTTCTCGTGCCCGGGCCTTTATTGATGAGGGCAGTTTCTGCCTGTCTCGGTGTCCAACTCATAAAAAAAAAATATATATAGAGACATGAAGAACACAGATTGGGTGTTTTCAGAACTCGTGATGATGAAATTACCAGAAGATGTAGAGAACTGCATTAGCATGAAAACAGACACAAAATATCCTACATTTGAAAACCCTCTTGAAGGGAGTGGAAAAATATGTATATCATAGAGAAGGCAACAACATTAAAGGTAACACAAAGGGAGAGACCCAAACCTCCCAGAGAGATGAGACCCAGTCCTATAAAAAGAATGTGGGTAGTTATGGTGCTACTGCAAAGGTAGTAAATAGTAAATCAAAATGTGTATTTTGTGGTTGGCAAAGTCATAAGTCTGAGCGGTGTATAAAGTAGTTAGCATAAATGAACGCATGGAGAAACTGAGAGACAGCAAAAAATGTCTGAAGTGTACTCAGTTAGAGCATAATGCAAATATATGTTTCACTCAGTTAAACTGCAAGAAATGTAAAAAAAATCGTCATCATACCACTCTGTGTTACAAACAAGGAGCACAGTTTCAAAAGGAGTTTAAAGAATCTAAGTTTTCAGGGAAGCGATCTGATAATGGTTCGAAAATGAAAGCTGAATGAAACAAAGGCCAAGAACATTCTAAATCAGAAAGGGAAAACACTCATGTGGTTAGATGACTATGAATACAGTACAAAACCAAAGTGTGAAACCGACTTTACCCTCATGCACTCTGTCTACTTCCAGTGTAAGGGTAAGCAGCTCAAATGAAAACCTTTGGGTAAGCACTAGGTTATTCTTTGATACAGGTTCCCAGTGTTCCTTTATATCTAGGAAATTAGCCCAGTAGATGAAATGTCTCTTGGAATTGATGCCTCTCGTTCTGAAACGAAGAAAGGAAGTTTTCTTGTTGTAAATGTAGTTATTAAATTGAGGAATAGAAGAGCCAGAGATAAATTACTCGTAGTTGATAATATGGTAATTTGTATTCACACTCCAGGACTAGCAAAGGCTGCAAATGTGTTAAAGTCTAATGGTCACAAGTTGGCTGATGAAGATATTGATATGGATGTACTTGAGAACATTGCTATTGTTATTGGTGCCTTACATTTTAGTCAATTTGTTAGTGGTATTAACAAATGGGATTTCTATTATTTGATGGAAACACCGGTTGGTGTCATGTTGTATGGCCATATTCCTCGTGATGCTCAACATGGACCCAGTAATGTGCAAAACCAAATTGTTATGCAAATAGGAACACAGTTAATGCCTACTACTGCACAAAAGTTGATTGAAGAGGCCGTAGAGCCCGTTAATGAGTTGTTGACTGAAGAGGCCATAGTTCCTGTTAATAAGATGTTGATTGAAGAGGCCATAGACTCTGTTAATAAGTTGTTGACCGAAGAGGCCATAGAGCCTGTTAATAAGTTGCTGAGTGAAGAGGCCATACAGCCTGTTAATAAGTTGTGGAAGCCAGAGAGTACTGATATATATAAGCAAGAAGTGAGTAATGAAGATAAAACAACACTTGGATGTTTTACAGATTCTGTTCCCTGGGAGCCTATCAATACTCCTCTTCCACACAATTTTCAGAGAGCCTTTGGATATATGAAGTCTCTAGTAGAACAGTTTGAGGAGATATTGGAGAATTTTCATGTAGGTAATATGTTGGATGCTTGTACCAATAAAGAGAAACAGTTTGATGTATACAATACTGCAGATGTAGAGTGGGCAAAGGCCGAAATATCACTGCAAGCGTGGAATTCCAACAATTCAAGACTTCAAAGGGTACTGGATGAGTGCCTTTCTGAAAAATCTAGATCTCCTAAAAAAACAATCTTTAGTTTAATCTGGAATGTTAATGCGGACAAGTTGTTTTTGAATGATCTGAAAGCTAGAGAAGAAGTGCTGACCAAACAGAAACTTCTGTCACTAATGAGTATAGTTATTGACCCTATAGGTTTAATTTTACCCTTGCTAAGAATAGGGAAAAATTCTTATTGAGAGAGCCTGATCTGAAAAGCTCTCATGGGAATATCTGTTGTCAGAAGTATACAATGAGGAATAATCAAATAATGAAATATTAGAAAGTCAAACTACCCAAAGCGTTGAAGAATTGTGGGCATGCTTAATCACTGATAGTAAATAGTAGCACTGACAGGGAGACCCCATAGATTATGTAAGTGTTGTTTTGCATGATAGTTTCGGTAATTGTAGTTTAAGTGCATGTATGTAGACTTATAAACATTGTATGTATACTTTTTTCCCTTTTAAATGATTGACACTGGGACAGGCAGAAACTCCCCTCATCATTAAAGGCCCGGGCATGAGAAAATACCAAGACGAAGGAAAAGAAAAAGGTTAATGACAAGGCAGAGATGAGGTAATGTCACACAAAAGAAAACGACAGACAGAAAAAAAAACAGTCAAAGAACAGAGGACCTAGAGATATGGAGGACTAGGCTTTGAGATGAAAGGCCATAAGAATTATGGAAGACAGAAGGAGGAAGAGAGTTCTAGAGTCTGGAGGTAGATGGGAAGAAGCAGTCGCTGTATCGACCAATCCGCGAGCTACAAATCTCCACACAGTACCTGTGAGATGAGGCTGCTTGGTGAATGTTATGCGGCCTTGGCTGTGGGGGAGGGATGCAACTCGCCAACTCATCAGAGCAGCAATGGAAGTAGTAGCAATAGAAAAGGGAAAGGGAAGATACCTTACGGCAAAGAGAGAGAGAATCCAGATTAGAAGTAAGAGAAGGATCATTAATGAGCCTGACTACCTTAGATTCAATCCTATCAAGAAGATAATTAAAGGAAGAAGCACCCCAGATGTGTGAGCAGTATTCGAAACAGGGATGGATAAGACCTCTGTAACTTTTAAGTAACTGCAAAGAGGAAAAGTAATGACGAAAACGAAACAAAACCCCTAGTTTTTTGGATGAAGATTTAGAAATTTGGATTATAGGATTCCTCCAAGACAAATTAGAGGCTATATAGATTCCTAATATGTTGATAGAGTTAAGAGGATAAATATCATTAGTATCGAAGACAATAGGGTTTTCAGGAGGAGAAGAAGATAAAGAGATAGCCAGAAACTGAGTCTTGGAGGCATTGAATTTAACAAAATTTTGAGTGCCCCACTCAGATACTCTCTGCAAATCGGAGTTAAGAGTAGAAGAAAGAGTGATACAAGATTGATTACGAGTAATAGATGAAGGTTGTGAAGAAAAGGCAGAGGAAAAGTGAAGGGTAGAATCATCAGCAAAGGCATGAAGAAGAGAGGAAGATGGGGATTGTAGAGCCCTGTGGAACACCACTGGTAACAGAGAAAGGGCTAGATGTCACGCCATCAACAACTACAGATATAAAACGGTCAGTAAGAAAACTGGAAATCAGAGAACAGAAAGAAGGGGTAAAGCCATAGGCAGGGAGTTTGGCCAACAGAGCCTTGTGCCAGACTCTACCAAAAGCCTTAGAGATATCAAGGGCGACAACAAAGGATTCCCCATAGTCCTCAGAGAAGATGATCATACATGAGTTAGATAGGACAGGAGATCACCAGTGGATCTTGCATTGCGGAAGCCGTACTGGTGATCAGAGATAAGTGAGTTAGATTCAATGCATTTCAAAAAGTGAAAATTGAGCAAAGTTTCGAAAACTTTAGCAATAGAGGAGGTTAGGGCAATAGGTTGGTAGTTAGAAGGAATAGAGCAGTCACCCTTCTTAGGAACAGGTTGAACTAGAGCATGCTTCCAAGATGAAGGATAGATACTGGCTGACAAAATGAGGGGAAAAAGACTTCAAAGCACGGGAGCCAGTTTATCTGAAAACTCCTTAAGGAACCTTGCAGGGATACCATCGGGACCAGATGCCTTGTTCGTCTTTAGCGAGCGAAGAACCTTATGAACTTTGCATGAAGAGAGGATAAGGGAGGGCATAGGGTTAGAGAAGGGTAAAGACTGAGGAACAGGTGCGCTGGAATCGTTTATAGAAGAGTTGGTAGAAAAATGAGAGCCAAAGAGAGTGACTTTGTCAGTGGGAGAGCAAGCTATAGTGCCATCAGAACGAATGAGAGGGGGAAAGCTTGAGGTACAGAAGTATTTGGAGTGGTTTTTGGCTAAGGACCAGAAGCATTTGTCAGTGGGAGAGGAGTTACTGTCCTCAACTTTCCTCCATATAAAGGAAGCCTTAGACCTATGAATCTGAGCAGTACAGCGATTCCTAGCTATAATAAAAGCAGAGCGAGTTAAATCAGAAGGAGGCGCTAGGTAAGATCGGTGAGCCTGATTCCTAGCCTGGATAGTCATGGAGCAGGCACGGTCAAACCAAATATGTCAAATTTATGTGCATGAATACGTATTCATTTATATTAAGTATGTGATTACCTAATTGTGTTTACGGGAAAGAGCCCAAAGCTCGTATCTTTCCGTCTCCTGATTGGTTCCATTTTGTACTTAGTGATACTTATCATACCTGTCCTTAAAGCTATTGATTGAGATAGCATTAACTACCTCCTCGCTTAGCGAATTCCAATTATCAACTACTTTTACACTGAAAAAGTATTTCCTTACATCCTGCAAAGAAGTTTTCTTACGAAGCTTCAAACTATGACCTCTAGTTCTAGAGCCAGCCATATCAAAATATCGATCCCTATCCACTCTATCATAACCATGAAGGAATTTAAAGACTGTCACCATATCCCCCCTCAATCTTCTAGCTTCGAGTGATGGTAAGTCTAATTCCCTCAGCCTCTCATCATAACTGAGATTACGTATTTCTGGCACCAGTTTCGTGGCATGTCTTTGAACTTTTTCAAGCTTAGCTATGTGCTTTTTCAAGTGCGGATTCCAAAAGGGGGCTGCATTTTCGCGTTTTGGCCTCACATAGGTTACATAAATATTTCTAAACATTTCCTTGTCCATTTGCCTGAAGGCTACCCTTACATTTGATAAGAATGCATAAGCTGCCCTTACTATGCCAATTATAAGTATTTCTGGAGACAAATCTGCTTTTATGTTTACTCCTAGGTTTCTCATTTTCTGTCTCTTGAAGTTGTACTCCAGCCACCGAGTAGTCAAGCTTGGGCCTTCTTGCACTTGTACCCAGTCTCATTACCTTACATTTTGAAGTATTGAATTTCATTAGCCACTTTTCTGACCACTCGTGCAGACTATTTACATCTTCCTGAAGTTCTCTACCATTGTTCTCGTTTCCTACTTTCTTCACAATCTTTGCATCATCTGCAAACATATTCATGAATGAATTTACAGACTCTGGTAGGTCATTTACATATACAAGGAACAAAAGTGGCCCTAAAACTGAACCCTGTGGAACTCCATTACTAACTCTTCTCCATTCAGACACTGAGTGTCTTACTCTAAGCCTCTGTTCCCTTCCTGCTAGGTAGGTTTTTATTAATTTCAAGACATTTCCACCTATTCTAGCCACTGCTTGCAGCTTCCTAGTAAGTCTCCAATGTGGAACAGTGTCAAACGCTTTCTGGAAGTCTAGGAATATGCAATCTGCCCAGCCCTCTCTTTCCTGTAAGATTCGGCTTACCTCATCATAAAATTCTAATAAGTTTGTTACTGTTGATATACCTTCTCTGAAGCCATGTTGCCTCCCTGAAAACAGTTGAAGGATTCCAAGTGAAGAGAGATATGTTTCCTTATTAGTTTCTCCATAACTTTGCAAACTATGCTGGTCTAGGAAACTGGTCTATAGTTCAGAGCCGTATCCCTCCTTCCCTTTTTGAAGATAGGTATCACATTTGCTTGTTTCCAGAATCTTGGAATCTCCCCCGACTCCAGTGACTTTTTAAATACGATACTTAGTGCCACTGAGTTTGAGCATTTCTTAAATACATGAGGGGGATATGTCATCAGGACCTGTAGCTTCATGAACATCTAATTCCATCAGCGCTTTGCATACCTTTGTGGCTGTAAGGTTGATGTTCTCTAATACCGGCCCTTGAGCGTCTATCTCTGCAATCTGAGGGGGTGGGGTATTTTCCACTGTAAATACTGACTGAAACTCCTTGTTCAATTCTTTGCAGATCTCTTCATCCGTCTCAGTGATGCCTCCATCCTCTCTCTTAAGCCTTAAAACCTGTTCTTTTACCTCCAGCTTTCCTCTGATAAAGCTGTGGAAAAGCTTGGGATTTTCTTTAGCCTTCCTGGTGATGTCCCTCTCATAGTCTCTCTCTGCCTCTCTTCTTTTACTTAGGTAGTCATTTCTTGCTCTTTTGTAGGTTTGCCAGGCATTTATGTATAAGTATTCTTATGCATAGTGTATGTATAGCTCAGAATGGAGAGCAAAATCTGCTTTGCTAGGCTTTCTGCCAATCAATCTTTTACCACGTCATTATAACGTAGATTACTTTGTGTAAACAGAGAGTTCTTCACAATTATTATTGTCCAGGTGGTCAGTATATAAATTTTCTTGTGCCAAATGAATGATACATATAATGTCTTTGTTGTTATGTTTCTTACCTGTATAAGATAAGTAGATGGTTGTAAAGCTCTATGAAGCTCTATAATTGTGTATGATGTGTAGTCATTATTATACATATCCCATTCTTGCATTAATGTTATAGAGAATGTGGGGTGGATATGTATACACAACTATGCTGTAACTACTTTTATTTCATTACACCATTTGTATAAGAGAATATATTCTAAAACTAAGCAAAATATATAAATGACATGAAAACAGTCAATAATACTGGATAATACTGAAACATTTAATAAAAGGATCAAAACCGTAATATGAAGGATCAAAACATACTATTTTTGGTTATCAAACATAAATGATAGAAAACTCTTCCTGAGTGTGCAATAGAAAACTTCCCCCTTAAAAGAGCTTTAAGTACATGTGTGGGGATGTGCAAAATATATCTTGTCTTAATATCTATATTATCATAATATCATGCATGGTTACAAATCTATTTTCTTAGGAGCTATTCCCCTGGTTGCCCTATCAGGAAGTACCCTGCGTGTAACTGGACTCTGGGGTAAAGGCACTGTTAATGCGTCTGCTGAGAATGAAACTTCTGTGTTCATGGCTGGTTCCACTGCATTTCTGAGATAAAGAGTTTGTTCAGTATCAGACTGATCTGCTGAGAGATGGTGCCTATTGTCAGACCAAGAAGGCTTTAGCTAATCATTGTGTCTCTTCATTACATTCCCATTTACTCGAACATCGTATTGCACATTCCCAAGCTTTCGTATAATTTCCCCAGGTATTCACTTGTCTGGTGTTGTGAATCATCGTACAAGTACTGGAGATGAAGGTTGAATGCGTCGTATTTCCTCTTGGTGTTGTAATTGTGTCCAGCCTTTGTTCTGCTGATCACTAAGAAAATCAGGCAACATCATATCTAACTTAGTCCTAATCCTCCTCCCATCAACAAAACTGATGGTGCCATACCCGTAGTTGCATGCGGAGTAGTTTGATAACATAAGAGAAATTTAATTATGCTAGTAGGAACAGTAGCATGCAAAGCTTGTCGACATTTCATATTATGCTTAAATGTCTGGACAAATCTTTCAGCCTCCCCATTTGTGGCAGGATGATACGGTTCAGAAAAGGTGTGTAGAATACCATTTACACCCAAAAAATCTTTGAATTCCTGAGAAGAAAACTGAGGACCATTATCATATACTATGGGCTCTGGCAGACCATGGGTTGCAAAAAGCGGCATTAGTGCTTTGATGGTGCAAAGTGAAGTAGTTAACTGAATTGGAATGATCTCTGGCCATTTACTGTAAGCATCAACAACAATTAAGTAAGAATATCCATGAAATGGGCCGGCAAAATCAATGTGTAGCCGTTGCCAAGCATGTCTAGGATATTCCCAGGGGTGCAAATGTGCTGGTTTGGGATTATTTTGATTGATGGAACAAGATGTATATTTCGGAACAGACATTTCAATGTCCTTGTCCATTCCCGGCCACCACATGTAACTTCTAGCTATTGCTTTAGATCTTACAATGCCCTGGTGATCCTCTTGTAGATAAGTGAACACCTGTTTCCTAAGCTGCTTTGGAACAACAACTCTGGCCCCACATAATATGTAATCATCTTCCACACTAAGTTCAAACCATACTTCCACATATGGTTTACATTCTTCCTGAGTCATTGTTGAACTTCGACCAGTCAGTAAATGCTGAAGTATCTTGGACAATATTGGATCCTGTTTTGTGCTTTTACCTATAGGTTTAGCTGTGATAGGTAAGTTGTAGTTATCTAACAACAAAATACTAACATCATGATCAGTAGAAGGTATGTTTACTGGTAAGTGAGATAGCGTGACTGCTTTTCCTATCTTGGTAGTAGACTTGTACACTAATGTATAATCATAAGCTACCAATATGATAGCCCACTTTTGTAGTCGTGCAGCAACTATAGTAGGTAAACCTGCTTTTGGACCTAAAATGGCTAATAATGGTTTGTGGTCAGTGACTAACTTAAATTCCTTCCTGCCGTATAGGTATATGTAGAATTTCTTTACAACATACACTAGTGCAAGGCCCTCCTTTTCAATTTGTGAATAGTGTCTTTCTGCCTTATTCAATATTCTAGATGCATAAGCAATTGGCCTTTCTGTGCCGTTGGGCATGGCATGAGCTAAAATTGCACCTAAGCCTACCTGTGAGTCGTCACACACTAGTTTAACCGGGAAGTCCATTCTGTAATGTGTCAAGAACTTTGGAGAATTTATTTCTGCTTTTATCTTCTCAAATGGCTGCTGACTGTCTACTGACAATTGCCATGCTACGTCTTTGTTTAACAGTCGATATAGTGGTTCTGCTAGGGTAGCTATGTCTTTTATGAATTTTCCATAAAATGTCACAAGCCCTAAAATTGACTGTAACTCCTTGACATTTTTGGTCACTTTTCCTGACTGTACTGCCCTGACTTTGTCATATGTCTTGTGAATACCCTGGTCATTTATTTTGAACCCTAAATATTGCATTGCTGAAACTTTAAAATGAGATTTGCTCTTTTTTTATTTTCATTCCATTTTCTTGGATGCGTTTCAATACTGCTACTGGTCTTTTGTGATGCTCTCTCTCGTCCTTTCCTGCTACTAATATGTCATCAACGAAACAAAATACTCCAGGCAATCCATTGAATAGTTTATCCAGTGGATTGCTGCCATATTGCGGGACTGTTGGCTACTCCGTATGGTAGTCTTTTGGGGTGATATAACCCTAAATGAGTACTTATTGTACAGTATTCTTGTGATTACCTAATTGTGATTACCTAATTGTGTTTACGGGAAAGAGCCCAAAGCTCGTATCTTCCCGTCTCCTGATCGGTTCCATTTTTAGACTTAGTGATACTTATCATACCTGTCCTTAAAACTATGGATTGAGGTAGCATTAACTACCTCCTCGCTTAGCGAATTCCAATTATCAACTACTCTTACACTGAAAAAGTATTTCCTTACATCCTGCAAACAAGTTTTCTTCCGAAGCTTCAAACTATGACCTCTAGTTCTAGAGCCAGCCATATCGAAATATCGATCCCTATCCACTCTATCATAACCATGAAGGAATTTAAAGACTGTCACCATATCCCCCCTTACTCTTCTAGCTTCGAGTGATGGCAAGTCTAATTCCCTCAGCCTCTCATCATAACCGAGATTGCGTATTTCTGGCACCAGTTTCGTGGCATGTCTTTGAACTTTTTCAAGCTTAGCTATGTGCTTTTTCAAGTGCGGATTCCAAAAGGGGGCTGCATATTCGAGTTTTGGCCTCACATAGGTTACATAAATATTTCTGAACATTTCCTTGTCCATGTGCCTGAAGGCTACCCTTACATTTGATAAGAATGCATATGCTGCCCTTACTACGCCATTTATATGTATTTCTGGAGACAAATCTGCCAATATGTTTACTCCTAGATCTCTCTCATTTTCTGTCTCCTGAAGTTGTACTCCAGCCACCGAGTAGTCAAGCTTGGGCCTTCTTGCACTTGTACCCATTCTCATTACCTTACATTTTGAGGTATTGAATTTCATTAGCCACTTTTCTGACCACTCATGCAGATTATTTAGATCCTCCTGAAGTTCTCTACCATTGTTCTCGTTTTTTACTTTCTTCACAATCTTTGCATCATCTGCAAACATATTCATGAATGAATTTACATACTCTGGTAGGTCATTTACATATACAAGGAACAAAAGTGGCCCTAAAACTGAACCCTGTGGAACTCCACTACTAACTCTTCTCCATTCAGACACTGAGTGTCTTACTCTAACCCTCTGTTCCCTTCCTTCTAAGTAAGTTTTTATCCATTCCAAGACATTTCCACCTATTCTAGCCATTGATTGCAGCTTCCTAATAAGTCTCCCATGTGGAACAGTGTCAAACGCTTTCTGGAAGTCTAGGAATATGCAATCTGCCCAGCCCTCTCTTTCCTGTAAGATTTGGCTTACCTCATCATAAAATTCTAATAAGTTTGTTACTGTTGATCTTCCTTCTCTGAAGCCATGTTGCCTCACTGACAAAAAGTTGAAGGATTCCAAGTGAAGAGAGATATGTTTCCTTAGTAGTTTCTCCATAAGTTTGCAAACTATGCTGGTCAAGGAAACTGGTCTATAGTTCAGAGCCGTATCCCTCCTTCCCTTTTTGAAGATAGGTATCACATTTGCTTGTTTCCAGCATCTTGGAATCTCCCCCGACTCCAATGACTCCTTAAATATGATACTTAGTGCCACTGATATTGTGTTTGCGCATTTTTTAAGCACATGAGGGGATATGTCATCAGGACCTGTAGCTTTATGAACATCTAAATCCATCAGCGCTTTGCATACCTCTGTGGCTGTAAGGTTGATGTTCTCTAATACCGGCCCTTGAGCTTCTATCACTGCAATCTGAGGGGGTGGGGTATTTTCTACTGTAAATACTGACTGAAACTCCTTGTTCAATTCTTTGCAGATCTCTTCGTCCGTCTCAGTGATGCTTCCATCCGCTCTCTTTAGCCTTAAAACCTGTTCTTTTACCTTCAGTTTTCCTCTGATAAAGCTGTGGAAAAGCTTGGGATTTTCTTTAGCCTTCCTGGTGATGTCCCTCTCATAATCTTTCTCTGCCTCTCTCCTTTTACTTAGGTAGTCATTTCTTGCTCTTTTGTAGTTTGCCAGGCATTTATGTTTTTTCTCCTCCTATACCTTTTCCAGCATTTGTCTCTCCACTCCTTAGCTCTTTTACACCCATTATCGAACCATTTCTCTCTGGCATGAATTACACCTACTTTGGTGACAGGTATGCAGCAATCTACTATCTTCCCATATTTCTCACAAAAGATGTCATACATTTCTTGTACAGATTTGTTGTAAAATAAGGTTCTCCAGTCAATAACTGCAAAAAGCTCATTCATTTTGATGTAATCTCCTTTCGGATAGTTCCTCCTCATGTCCTCAGTGCCTCTACTCTCAGGAAGAATGTCTTCAATGATATACTCCATCAACAACACACAGTGGTCACTCTTTCCAATTGGTGGTTCATACTCAATATTTTCAATATCCAACACATTATCTGTGAACACCAGATCAAGTAGTGATGGCTCATCCCCACCCCTGGCTCTTGTTGGTTCCATTACATGTTGGTGTAGGAAATTCCCTTGTACGCAATCTAGGAATCTTGCCCCAAAGGAGTCCTCACCACTGTGTGGGTCAAGATTTATCCAATCTATCTCTTTATGATTAAAGTCTCCCATAATCAAAATCCTACATTTTTTCTCCCGCGCCATGTTAACAACTGAGTTTATGACTTCAATCGTACCTATATGACTTTCCTCATAAATTTCAAGCCTATTTTGGTTCCTTGGTGGGTTGTATACAACAGTTATTATAATGCTCTCTGACCCAGTATTTATGCGAGCAACAAGAAATTCCCTGAACTCACTTTCTATAGCCAAGTTTATCTCTTCAACTTGAATCCTCTCACTTATGAGCAGTGCTATCCCTCCACCAGTCCTCTCAGATCTTTCGACCCTTAGTATTCTGAAACCCTTAGGAAAAACTGTGACACTGTTTATGTCCTCACTCAACTTAGTCTCTGTAATTGCTACTATATCTGCCTTACTGTTGTGAATCCTATCTTTTAATTCTACTGCCTTACCAGCTAATCCATCAGCATTTGTGTATAACAATCTTAATGAGGCCCCATCCCCTGATCTTCTGTCATTATCTTCTTTATCTCCCCTTTGTCTGGAAGTATTCTGTAACGAAAATTTTTCTTCTCTTCTTCATTTCTTTCATCATTTAACCTTCTTGCCTCTTGCAACAAGTTTTTGATCTTTCCCATCTCTTCCTGTGTTCTGTATCGTCTAATGAACACTTCTTTGCATTCTTGAAGGTCTTTTAGACTTTTTTTTCTCAACAATATTTCCCTACATGTCTCCCCTCTCTCAAAGGTTACTTTTGTTGGTCTCGGCTTTCCTTCCCTCGAATATTTACCTAGTTGGTGTATGTTTACAATATCCTCAGGACCACATACTACTCCAAGCTTTCTTATCAGGTCTACAACGTTAGCTTTATTTTCTTCAAGTCTCCCCTGCCATGTTGGCTCCTGGGATTCACTTATGCCTGAGATTACCACTGTCTTCTCCTTATCAAGTGCCTGTCTGATGAGTGGGTTTGCCCTTTCCATCACAACGTCTTTCATTTTTTCGATTACTGTCTCTTTATAGTCAACTGTTTGTATGTTTTCCAGTGCCACCACCTTTACAGCCTCTTTTACTGCCACATTCCCCTTTAGTGCATCAGCAAAGGACGTTTTCATGGCATCATTTTCCATATTCAGCTCCTGGAACTCTTTTCTGAACTGTTCAATGTTTTCCTTAATCTGAACATTCCAAGCAGCAATCTCGTCTCTCTCAGAAGATAGCAGTGAACTAACATCTAATTCCTTTAGGTTGTCATTTAGCTGTTTGTTTTTATCTTCTTGATTAGAAATTCTAGATTCTAGTTGACTCTTTTCCCCTTCCAGCTTCTTTATTCTTTTTTCTAGTTCCTTTCTCTCCTGCCCTTGTGCTTTATTTGCTTCCTCCAAAGATCTTATTTGTTCTCTGAGTGTTTCATTCTCTTTCATTTCTCCATCCATATTCCGAATTTTATCATCAAGGCTTGTAACCATTTCCTCTAACTTCTTGATTCTCTGTTTAAGTCCTCTGATGACTACCCCTTCTCCCGACCCATGGGTGGGAGAGGTTTGGGACAGAGATGGCTTCATTTTTATGTTCTCCCTCTCACAGAATATAGAAAGAAGACGAGAAAGAGGAAAAAAAAAAAGAAAAGAGAAAAACTTCTAATTTACCTTCACACAGAATTTTTATATCTCCATATAAGTGCTATTTAGTGACTCAGTTTGTCTCCTTTCTGGTAACACACATCTTAACTTAAAAACTTGACCATGGTAATTTAAGTATAAAAAGAAAAAGAAAAACAAAAGTCAAACCTGAAGGAAAATTCGAATTTGTGTTCGAGGTGGCACCCACCTGTTTCTGTTATATATTCTTCCTAACTGATAAACTGACTTGCTAACCAAGATATGTTATCACGGGATTTAGACTTTACATTTAACTCAATATATATACAAAATAACAAAATAGCAAACGAGAAAGCTAAAAGAAAAGCAAAAAAAATGAAGAAAATAGGACTGCTGTACTACTTGGCAACTTAACTCAGTACTGTTGACAGGTGGGTATTTGGTAATTTTTTTTTTCTTTTATTATTCAATTTTTTCGTGTATCAAACTAACTAACTAGTTAATATAAATGGGAAGGATACTGTTTTTAACAATATATAGAACCACAGGATCAGGTAAAACGGCTTAAGAGCTTTCCCCAGTTTACACAAAAAATTAGGTAATGTGGTGTGAGGCTCCACGTCTGGCAACTCTTCTAGATTTCCCTCAAGGCAGAAACTGGACGGCAGCTTCTCTCTCTTCCTCACGAAAAAGTTCTCAATTTTTTTCCTTTAATATGAACAGTCTCGTCTTACAACAAATATTAGTTTTTGTACTCACAATACTCTGCAGGATTTCAGATTTTTGGAAATTATGGTAAAGTTTTCCACTAAGCACTTTAGTCACTCGAAACAGTTTAAAATTTAAGAGGAGCAATTCCGTGTGTCACTGAATGCGCCGTGTGTGTGTGTGTGACTTGTCATCCATGACTAACTGCTGAAAAGCATGTTTTAGAAAAGACCTTACATTCTCCTAGGGCTGCAAACATGTTTGTAGGGCTGGGTAAAGGGTATTGGGCTATTTGTAACTGTGGGTTTAGTGTTACCTTATAATCTCCACACAACCAGACACCTTCATCTTGTTTGGCTACTGGAACTAAAGGGGTTCCCCAGTATGAATACATTACCTCTCTCCCATGTGCCTTATGCTTCTAACCTTTTAATTTCCTGTTCAACTGAGGCTTTAAAGCAAATGGAATAGGGCTAGGAGCAAAACACTTGGGTGTTGCATCAGATTTCAGAACTAAGGTTGCTTTTGTGTTTTTTACTGCGCCATGTCCTTCAATAAAAATATCCGTAAATTCTGAAAACACATCACTCACAAGGGTAATAGTTTTTTGTTCTACTTTCAGAACCTTCAAAATTTCCGACCATTTTAACTGAAAATTTTTCAACCAATCTAATGTCTGACCTTGGCCTTTCACAATGGTGAGGGGCAGATTCTGTGCTGTCTGCTGATCATACTGAACATTAACCTTGGCTGAACCTACCTTGATGTTGTATGCATTGTAATCCCACAGAACTTTATTGCAAGCTTCTATGGATAAATTAGGTATTTTGTGTGCCGCATGTTCTGATATCAGAGACGTCTGCTGCTGTGTCAACTTGCATGACGACTGGCACACTGTTTATGTTTAATGTAATCATTACCTCTTGTGTTTGCTACTTATAAATTAATTTGAAAATCAAATTATGGTTTACTACTATCTAATTGTTCTGATGGCTTGTCTGAATGACCACTCTGTTGTGTTCCAGGCTTAACTGAGGTATAATTGAAGTGTTTCTCTGTTTGCTAGTCACTTTGTCCTGTCACTAGGATAATGACCTGCCTTACCACACCTGAACATGGTTTTGTATTTGTGGAATGCTTACCTTTAGGTTTCTTTTGAACTGTCGTGTTCTTACCTTATTGCCATTGCCATTTACCATACTGGGAGGACACTTTATTAACCTGAGAATTATTTTGTGAACCCTCAATGGCTTGAGCTTGAGAATTTGTTGCTTCCAGAATCCGAGCTGTGTCTAAAACCTTATCTAATGTTAGGGTTTTCTCCTGAAGCAATTTTTTTCTAAGTTCATGTGAATTACATTTGGCTGTAACCTGATCTATTATGACATCCTCCTTGGTATGAAACTCACAAGTAGAAGCTAACTCTTTCAACTTGGTAACAAAAACATCAACTGATTCATTTGCATTATGGGTGCACTAGCTAAACCTAAATCTCTCATATCTAAATTTAATTTTAGGAGCAAAATAGGCATTTAGGCAATTAATTGTTTGTTGAAGGGTGTTACCTGCAGGTGTGAGGGTTTTATACACCTCCTGTACCTCTAGACCTGGTACATGGAGTAGTAGGGCATACCTCTATTCATCCTTGGTGACTCCTATGCCTTCAGGTAGATGTCAAACGAATCTATCCACTTATTCCAGCTCTGTGCAATAGTGGAAGGTTTCTCTTGTATGGAAAATGCTCTGGGCACAGGTAGATCGAGCACCATGGTTGTGATTGACTGCTGTGGGCTGGTTGCACACCTAACAAAACTTGGTTGGTGCCAAATGTGTTGCTCCTCTGCCTTTTGTCATTACCACTAGTCGCCACTGTTATGTTTCTTACCTGTTCAAGATAAGTAGATGGTTGTAAAGCTATATGAAGCTCTATAACTGTGTATGATGTGTAGTCATTATAAGACATATCCCATCCTCGTTGCCACTGTTATGTTTCTTACCTGTTCAAGATAAGTAGATAGTTGTAAAGCTCTATGAAGCTCTATAATTGTGTAAGATGTGTAGTCATTATAATACATATCCCATTCTCGTCATTAATGTTGTAGAGATGATGTGGAGTGGATATGTATACACAACTATACTGTAACTGCTTTTATTTCGTTACGCCATTTTGCAGAAGAGTATAAATTCTAAAACTGAACAAAATACGTAAATGACATGAGAAAATCAATAATACTGGATAAATACTGAAACATTTAATAAAAGGATCGAAACCCTTATATAAAGGGTCAATACATACTGTTTATGGTTGTCAAATGTAAATACTAGAAAACACTTCCTGAGTGTGCAATTGAAAACTTAACACTAATTAAAGAGGCATCTTAGAATAAAAACGATGCTTCATCTGTAGAAATAGGGGCAGTCCTTCTCACGCTATGTCAGATGAAGTCGAAAGGCGTATAGCCTTCACTTCACGTTCATTAAACAATGCTGAGTAAAACTACTCTCAAATAGAGAAAGATGGACTAGCTTTAGTATTTGGTGTTAAGAAGTTCCATATTTACTTATATGGCAAACAGAAATTCACTTTAGTGACAGATCATAAGCCATTACTAGCTATATTAGGCTCAAAAGCAGTATTAACAACAATTGTTGCAGCTAGATTACAAAGATGGGCTATTACATTAGCTGCATATTCATGAGTTGGAATTTAGTTCCACGAATAAGATTTAAATGCAGATGCATTGTCTAGGTTGCCAGTAGATGATGCTCCACATGGAATTTTATATAGTATTTTAATGATTGATAATCTTAGTTTCCTGTCAACTCTAAGAAAATAGCTCAGGAAACAAAACTGGACCCAGTTTTGTCAAAAGTCTTACATGCTTTAATTTCTGGACATAGCCTTAGTCAAAGCCAAGAAGAGTTGAAACCATATTTACAAATTTGGTCAGCATTTACCATTAAAAATAGATGTATTATGCAAAAGTAGGCTAGTTATCCCTAAGATATTACAGAGTTAGGTTCTGAAGGAAATTCATGCAGAACATTAAGGTATTGTTAAGTCAAAGGCAATTGTCAGATAATTTGCATTGTGGACAAACATGCTGTACTGCACCTCAGAGTAACCAACCGCCAGCACGTCTGCAGCCATGGGAGTACCCGCAGAGGGTGTGGTAGCTATTAATTTAGATTTCGCTGGTCCATTTTTAGGAAGGTATTATTTGATAATTGTAGAATGGCCTGAAATAATTCCTATGTCAAGTACCACTACACATGCTACTATGTCGGCAATTATGCCAATATTTGCTACTCATGGATTATCAGAAAGAGTTGTTACTGGTAATGGTACACAGCTTTGTTCGAAAGAATTTCATCCTATTATCCTTCTACATATGAAGAAGCAGAAAGGTTTGTGCAGACATTCAAACTTAATATGAAATGTAGATGAGCTATGCCAACAATGTAGTTAATAATATTAGTAAGTTTTTGCTTTAGTATAGAGTAACAGAATATGCCTCTACAGGACAATCTCCATCAATTTTTTTATTTTTTTATTTGATGTTCTCCCTTTAGGGTGAGCGAACCTTCCCTGTTGGCCCACAAGTGGGGTAAGATTTTGTTGACTGAAGGTGGTATTTGCTCTTGAGGGCGAATGGGCTTTCCTATTTGGCACGGAGGTGGGGTAAAATCTGGTTATTGTTGGTGGTATTCACTCTTGAGGGTGATTGGACTTTCCTATTTTGGCCTGTAGGTGTGGTTGTGCAAAAACTGTAAAGATAGTGGAAAACATAAGTGTTCAGTTGAGGATTATTAGTTTACATCAAACAGTTTTAATAAAATCCTGTTTTGGTGGTTAGAGAGAGTTATTACATGGCTATCTTCATGGAGGATATTGACTGATGATATTTAGTAGACTGCTCATGTCGTTGTTTGTTGTTAGTCTGAATATGGAGCTAGCAAAGTGAAGGGCATTTGGATCTTCGCTGGATGTTGAGGGGGCACCAGTTTTTCATCAAATTTCTGAAAAAGAATCACATTCGAGGATGTGGTGGAGCAGTGGATGTGGTGAGGCTACCTGGCAGAAGGTGCATTCCCTGATGATATCATCCACTATTCGCCAAGTGCACTTGTACCAGAGACTCAGACGGTACACACTGACCGCCGTGCTTCGTCGAAGGTTCTTAAGCAGGGTGATTCGCTGAAGATCAGTGGTGACTTTGTACCACCAGGTGGAGGGGGAGCCAATGTCTGTGCACAGGTTGTGTTTACTTATTAAGACGTTAAGGAGTAACTTGGTGGCTTTGTTTTTTATCTGTTGAATCTCAGGAGGCAGAGATATTTGGATTTCTGCTCTAAGAGTGGCTTGTTTGGTGGCTTGATCAGCTTCCTCATTTCCCTTGATGCCGACGTGGCTGGGAATCCAGGCAAGAGTGATGGCTTTTCCAAGGCTGGTTGTCCTGTGGTAGTAGCTGAGGATGGTGGTGATGATACGTACATTGTCTCTGAGGAGTGGTTTCTTGATGGCCTGTAAGGCGCCTTTAGAGTCAGAGAGAATTAGGGCATGGTCAGCTCCTTGCTGGATGAGAAAGTCAAGGGCGTTGGTTATGGCAACAAGCTCAATCTGGAGCGATGAGCAGGAGTTTGACAGTCTCCAGGATAGGACGTGGTTTCCAGTGGTGAAGGTGGCAGCTGAGGCTCCAGTTTCTTGATTTACTGAACCGTCAGTGTAGTAGACTTGAGAGTTTGGCCTGCTCCAGCTCTGAATTTTGTACTTGTATATGTTTTTAAGGACAAGCGGGTTTACCAATGCTTTTGGGGTTGTCAGGGAGCTCGATCTTTATGTCAAGTGGTTGGTCATTCCATGGGGGTGGGCATTGTTATTCAGAAAGTGGGGTGTCCTGTATCTTGGCTAGGATGCTCTCCCTGACTGGCAGTGCTTGCAGGCTAGCGCAGACCTTGGCTGCCCAGGTTTACAATGGTGGTCGGTATGGCGATTGAGGGCTAGATGGAGATTTGTGCCAGTGAGGCATCTATGTGTGGGCAGTGGTGGTTTTGGCCACAAAGAGGGTCAGTCTTTGCTGAGCTCTGAGTTTGCGTGGCATGAGTCCCGATTCCATCTGGATGTTTTCTCTCTTGGTCCACATGGGGGCTCCTAGCATGGTACGCATGGCGTTGTTTTGAATGACTTCTATCTTGTCCCACTGTTGGTCTTTTAGTAGCCAGAGTGTGGGACAAGCAAAGTCTATGAGGCTGCATATGGCTTGTACATAGAAGCTTCTGAGGACATTAAATGATGCACCATTGTAGAGGCCCGACATCCGACGAAGAACCGCTTGTCGCTGGCTGCACTTGTCGAGCAAGTGTTGAATTTCAGGTCCAAAGGTTAGTTTGCCATCGATGATTACACCCAAGTATTGGTGCTTGGTAACCCAGTCCACAGGCTCATTACCTATGACCAGATTAGTGTCTGGTCTCCACTGGTGGATGGGAAGGGCCTTGGTTTTGCAGGCATTGATTTTAACTCTGAGGGAGATTGAGGCTTGATGAATCTTGATGAGGCAGCGCTGTGTCTTGTCATCCGCATAATTGAAGAGTTTGGCTCCGTGCGGTAGAGCAATGTCCATGAGTTTTTCCATGAGACAATTAAAGAGGAAGGGGCTAAGGATTCCACCTTGTACCATTTTCGTGGTGGAGTAGTGCCCATCTACTTTGACTCGTGCACTACGGTTTTGTAGACTCTGCTTGATCCATGAGAGAAGGTTACCTTTGATCTGCTTTGAAACAAGAGCTGAGAGTATCGCTGGCACATTGGCTAGTTCAAAGGTCCTCTCTAGGTCTAGAAAAACGATGTATCCATGGTAGTTGTTGATAAATGATAGCATGGAGGCTATGCATTCTGAGGTGCCTAAGCCAGGCTGGTAGGCAAACATGTTTTCTGGGAAGGGTGGGCATTTCCAGCAGACTCTGTTAAGTACCATCTTTTCTGCTGTCTTGCTCAGGCAGCTTAGGGGGGAGATGGGGCGAGGGTTGTCAGGGTCCTGTGGTTTTGGGATGGGCTGAATGTCTGCTCTGTTCCATGAGGCTGGTCTGATTCTTTGTGTGCATGTTGAATTGATCAGAGAGAGCAGAGCAAGCTCCCCTTGGGGCCCCATATTTTGAATAATTGTGTGTGTGATTCTATCAGTACCTGGGGCTGTGTTCTTAGAGCTTTTGCTAACTCTTAGTAGCTCAATCAGAGAGAAGGGGGCATCTGTTTCGTCTTCAGTGTTGATGGCATCTTCTATTTCTTCCAATCTTGCAGTGGTGAGGTCCTGAAGAGTTGTTCTGGTGACGATGGGGAGCTGGTTGGAGCTAGCTCTATCCGCAAATTTGACAAAGAGTTCTTCTACTGCCCTGCTAGGATCCCTGTGGGGGATGATTTTAGGAGGTTTACCTTTAGCAAAGGAGTTAATGCTCCTCCACATATGGCCCACAGAGGTGTGAGCATCCAGGGTGGAACACCACTCTATCCATTTTTTCCTCTTAATGTTGCATGTCTCTTCATGGACATGTTCTTTGACTGCCTGGAGAGTGCGGTAGGAGTCTTCAGTGCGACGTGTCCTGTGCATTTTCCGGATGACGTTGAGCCGGTGATTGAGTTCTTTAACTCTGTCACAGTAGTACCATCCATCCCGATGAGTGGTGTGTTGTGGTTTACAGAGGGGGATGGAAGAGTTTGCTGCAGCTCGGCCTCTGCTTGGTCGATGTCTTCGGATGGTGTGTAGGTTGAAAACCAATTGCTGAGGTGTTCCTGGAATCGGCCCCAGTCGGCCTTCTTGAAATTCCATCGAGGGGAAGTAGCAAGAATTTGGAACATATCAGGATATGGCAGCGTGAGATGGATCCCGTAGTGGTCGCTTGTGACCTGGGGATGAACTCTCCATGTGGCGTCTTGCCTTAGGGAGTTGGAGACAAAGGTGAGATCCAGTATTCCACCTCTGCCATGAGTTGGCTCATGATTGTTGAGAAGGGAGACGTCTTCTTGGTCGTCCAGCAGGCTCATGATATGTCTGCCTGCAGTCTGGTTCCAGCTCCAGTAGTGATAGGACCTGCCTAAGTATCTCTGTCCTCTTTTCCTCCTCTCTCACGAGAGCCAGAAAAAGAAGCAAAGATTGTTTTTGTTTTGTTTTGTGTTCCCGTTTTTGTTTTAGTGAAAACAAGTGACTGTGTGTGTCATATACCCCAAATATTTTTGCCTGCTCTTCTCTCTCTTTTATAAGAGTTGGGAAGAAAAAGGGAAATAGAAAGTGTTCAGGTTTCTAATTTGTTTTTATCTCCTTTGTGATTGGTAGTTGAAGCCTCTTCCTACCAGTGAAGTGAATTTCTCCTCCTCCACTCCATCTCTGATCTGAGGTGGAAGTTTCTACAAGAAAAAAAAAACAACCTAAGTATCTCTGTTTTCTTTTCTTCCTCTCTCACGAGAGCCAAAGAGAGAAACAGAAAGATTGCCTTGTTTTGTTGATTTTTTTTTTTTGGTGCTTTTGTGTTGTTTTGTTTAGTTGAACACACATTATTGTGTGTTCCATAATTCTAGAGAAAGTGTTCAAATTTCAACCTTGCATTTACAGTATTCTGTTTTCTTTTCCCTCTCTTTAGAGAGCTGGGAAGAGAAATAAAAAAACCACGTGGTGCTGAGCATAATTTCTGTTTGCACTCCCCTCTCCCACGAGAGTTGGGAAGAAAGATAAAAGACTGTTTTAGTGGTAAAGTGTTGTAGTGTTCCAATTAAGTGAAGTGATCCAGCCACAAGGCCCCTATATTTTCTTAAACGAAATTGACAGACAGTGCAAGTGATATATACCTAGTGAAATCTGTGATATCCATGACTAGTTATTAGTCATGGCATCTGCCGCTTCTCCTGCTCTCCCCCAGAGGGGGGAATGGAACTCGACCCCCCTCAAGAGGGGTGGACGGTTGTGGGAAAGAAGAGGCCAAGGACAGCCTCTGGTAGTAGCCATGAGAGTGCTGCTGCCCCAGTTCCCCTTCCATCCCCAAAGACCGATAGAGAGCCCATATCAAAGTTCAAAGTTCAGACTCCTTCCACTAAAGAGGCATATGACCTAATCAGAGAGTTGGAAGACCAACTCACCGAGTTTGGCTGCAAAATTAAGCCTAATGTACAGGGTGAATTTATCATCCACCCATCCTCAGCAGAAGCCGCAGAGAAGATCCACAGCCTCAACTCACCTCACTTGACAGAGATGAACCCTGCCCAAAAAATAAGGAAATACTCCCTCATTGGCTTCCCTGTTTCTTGGTCAGTTGACCTGCTAACCAAGCAAACATATATTACGGCTGTCTCACGTTGCTCCTTCAAATAAAAGGGCCAAACCATCCCCTCAAAACAAGTTCTGGTCCACATCTGTGGTCCATCCCCTTCGCAAGTAAACCTCGGCATCTGGGGCAAAGTCAACATAAGAGACTACACTCCTGAACCACTGAGATGTTTCCGGTGTCAAAGATTTGGGCACCATAGAAATACTTGCCATTTCCCAGACATATGTGCAATCTGCAGTGGGAGACATTCCACTGACCGCTGCCTCAACATATTCAAGGCCAATGAAGCAACAGTTGCCAAGTGCCCAAACTGTAAGGAAAACCATCACGCATGGAACAACCGCTGCCCAGAAAGGCTGAAGAGGGTTCCTCAAAGAGTCCCTCCCTCTGCCCCTGTCACCAATCACACCACCTCCAACTTCACCCCAGCTCCTCCCCCCACCTCCAATCCATGGCAAAGGCCCCTTCCTGCCCCACTCACACCTAACCTCCCCATCCAAAACCCACCACACAACACCAACCCAGCCCCTAACACACAGATCACACCTCCTACAGTTTCCACCCCATCACACAACACTCACACTCCTACCATCCCCCAAACAACACTCACAACCCCACCATCCCCTCACGCAACACCTCCACCCCATGCAACACTCAAACACACAATACAGTCACATGCAACACTCAGACCACACACACACATGCTCACCACACCAGGTCCTGGGACCCTAGACTTATATTCCATACCCCCACACCTCAACAGCCAATCCAGACACCTTCTTCTGCCTCCTCTTCCCAACAGCAAACCCTCTTCACAGTAAATGAGCTCACCAACATTATTATTCAAGCCATACAGGCAGCCGTCCTACTCCTCAATACCAGAGCCTCACCTCAAGATGCCTACAATCAAGTCGTCGAAGTAGCCCACTCCATTGTCGCCCATGCCCTCGTCTCCAGAACCCACCACCAGCCTCAACAACCCACCACTCCAACCACCTCCACCTCCTTAAATCATCAAGATGTCTAATCTCGGGATCCTACACTGGAACGCCCAGGGTCTCAGACACAAGGTACATCTTGAAGGCATTGCCAAGGCTGACAACATAGATGTCATCATGGTTCAAGAAACCCTGTGCACAGAGCAAAACACTCCAAAAATCTCAGGATACAAAGGATTCTACCAGCACTGGTCTCAAGGGGAGAACAGAGGCAGCGCCACCTTCATCAGGAAAAACCTCTTAGCCAAGGAAATAACCCGACCGGTCCACTGCGGCGAAGATGTCCACGTCCTCACTGTTAACATCAAACTTCTGGGCAGCTGCATAGATCTGTACAACATTTACAAACCACAGGATGGTGGCTTAGACCTGACTACCCTCTTCAGGCTAGCCAGTCATCGTGATTTGGTAATAGGAGGTAACTTCAATGCGGACCATCCAAGATTCAGGTATGAGCGCCCCTGTTCTGCAGGCAGACACATCATGAGCCTGCTGGACGACCATGAAGACGTCTCCCTTCTCAACAATCATGAGCCAACACATGACAGAGGTGGAATACTGGACCTAACCTTTATCTCCAACTCCCTAATGCAAGACGCCACATGGAGAGTTCATTCCCTGGTCATAAGTGACCACTACAGGATCCATCTCACGCAGCCAATTCCTGAAATCTTCCAAATCCCTGCTCCTCCCCCTCGATGGAATTTCAAGAAGGCTGACTGGGGCTGATTCCAGGAGCACCTCAGCAATTGGTTTTCAGCCTACACACCATCCGAAGACATCAACCAAGCAGAGGCCGAGCTAGTCAATGCCCTGCAAGCTGCAGCAAACTCCTCCATCACCCTCTGCAAACCACAACGCATCACTCATCGGGACAGTTGGTACTACTGTGACAGAGTTAAAGAACTCAATCACTGGCTCAACATCTTCCGGAAAATGCACAGGAAACGTTGCACTGAAGACTCCTACCGCACTCTCCAGGCAGTCAAAGAACATGTCCATGAAGAGACACGCAACATTAAGAGGAAAAAATGGCTAGAGTGGTGTTCCACCCTAGATGATCACACATCTGTGGGCCAGATGTGGAGGAGCATTAACTCCTTTGTTAAAGGAAAAGCTCCTAAAATCATCCCCCACAGCGATCCTAGCAGGGCAGCAGAAGAACTCTCTGTCAAATTCGCAGATAGAGCTAGCTCCAACCAGCTCCCCATCACCACCAGAACAACTCTTCAGGATCTCACCACTGCAAGATGGGAAGAAATAGAAGAGGCCATCAACACTGAAGACGAAACAGATGCCCCCTTCTCTCTGACTGAGCTACTAAGAGTAAGCAAAAGCTCTAAGAACACAGCCCCAGGTGCTGATAGAATCACATACAAAATGATTCAAAATATGGGGCCCCAAGGGTAGCTTGCTCTGCTCTACCTGATCAATTCGACATACACACGAAGAATCAGACCAGCCTTATGGAACAGAGCAGACATTCAGCCTATCCCAAAACCACAGGACCCTGACAACCTTCGCCCCATCTCCCTCCTAAGCTGCCTGAGCAAGACGGCAGAAAAGATGGTACTTAACAGAGTCCGCTGAAAATGCCCACCCTTTCCAGAAAACATGTTTGCCTACCAGCCTGGCTTAGGCACCTCAGAATGCATAGCCTCCATGCTATCATTTATCAACAACTGCCGTGGATACATCGTTTTTCTAGACCTAGAGAAGGCCTTTGAACTAGCCAATGTGCCGGCAATACTCTCAGCTCTCGTTTCAAAACAGATCAAAGTTAACCTTCTCTCATGGATCAAGCAGAGTCTACAATATCGTACTGCACGAGTCAGAGTGGATGGGCACTACTCCACCTACAAAAACCACGAAAATGGGACCCCCCAAGGTGGAATCCTTAGCCCCTTCCTCTTTAATTGTCTCATGGAAAAACTCATGGACATCGCACTACCACATGGAGCCAAACTCTTCAACTTTGCGGATGACTTTGCCCTTGTCACAACAGGCGACAGAAGTTCTAACAAGACACAGCGCTGCCTCACCAAGATTCACCAAGCCTCAATCTCCCTCGGAGTTAAAATCAATGCCCGCAAAACCAAGGCCATTTCCATCCACCAGTGGAGACCAGACACTAATCTGGTCATAGGTAATGAGCCTGTGGACTGGGTTACCATGCACCAATACTTGGGTGTAATCATCGATGGCAAACTAACCTTTGGACCTGAAATTCAACACTTGCGCGACAAGTGCAGCCAGCGACAAGAGGTTCTTCGTCGATGTCGGGCCTCTACGATGGTGCATCAGTTAATGTCCTCAGAAGCTTCTATGTACAAGCCATACGCAGCCTCAGAGACTATGCTTGTCCCACACTCTGGCTACTAAAAGACCAACAGTGAGACAAGATAGAAGTCATTCAAAACAACGCCATACGTACCATGCTAGGAGCCCCCATGTGGACCAAGAGGGAAAATATCCAGATGGAATTGGGACTCATGCCACTCAAACTCAGAGCTCAGCAAAGACTGACCCTCTTTGTGGCCAAAACCACCACTGCCCAACTTAAATGCCTCACTGGCACAAATCTCCATCTAGCCCTTAATCGCCACCCCAACCACCATCCTAAAACCTGGGCAGCCAAGGTCTGCGCTAGCCTGCAAGCACTGCCAGTCAGGGAGAGCATCCTAGCCAAGATACAGGACACTCCGCTTCCTGAATACAGATGCCCACCCCCCATGGAAAGACCAACCACTCGACATAAAGATCGAGCTCCCTGACAACCCCAAAAGCTTGGTAAGCCCACTTGTCCTTAAAAACATATACAAGGACAAAATTCAGAGCTGGAGCAGGCCAAACTCTCAAGTCTACTACATTGATGGTTCAGTAAATCAAGAAACTGGAGCCTCAGCCAGCGCCTTCACCACTGGAAACCACGTCCTATCCTGGAGACTGTCAAACTCCTGCTCATCGCTCCAGACAGAGCTTGTTGCCATAGCCAATGCCCTCGACTTCTTCATCCAGCAAGGAGCTAACCATGCCCTAATTCACTCTGACTCTAAAGACGCCTTACAGGCCATCAAGAAGCCACTCCTCAGAGTCAGTGTATGTATCATCACCACCATCCTCAGACACTACCACAGGATGACCAGCCTTGGAAAAGCCATCACTCTTGCCTGGATTCCCAGCCACGTCGGCGTCAAGGGAAATGAGGAAGCAGATCAAGCCGCCAAACAAGCCACTCTTAGAGCAGATATCCAAATAGCTCTACCTCCTGGGATTCAACAGATAAAAAATAAAGCCACCAAGTCTCTCCTTAATGTCTTTAATAACTAAACACCACCTGTGCACAGACATTGGCTCCCCCTCCACCTGGTGGTACAAAGTCACCACTGATCTTCAGCAAATCACCCTGCCTAAGAACCTTCGACAAAGCATGGCGGTCAATGTGTACCGTCTGAGACTCGAGTACAGGTGCACCTGGCGAATAGTGGATGATATCATCAGGGAATGCACCTTTTGCCCGGTAGCCTCACCACATCCACTGCTCCACTACATCCTCGAATGTGATTCGTTTTCAGAAATTTGACAGGAAACTGGTGCCCCAGCAACATCCAGCGAAGATCCAAATGCCCTTCATGCTGCTAGCTCCATAATCAGACTAGCAATAAACAACTACTTGAACAGTATACTAAATATCATCAGTCAATACCCTCCACCAAGATGACCATGTAATAACTCTCTCTCACCTCCAAAACAGGAATTCATTTAAATTGTTTGATGTAAACTAATAATCCTCAACTGAACACTTATGTTTTCCATTATCTTTACAGTTTTGCACAACCTCGCCTGCAGGCCAAAATAGGAAAGTCCGATCACCCTCAAGAGTGAATACTACCAACAATAATAAGATTTCATCCCACCTGCTCACCAAATAGGAAAGCCCATTCGCCCGCAAGAGCAAATACCACCTACAATCAACAAAATCTTACCCCACCTGTGGGCCACAAGGGAAGGTCCACTCACCCTCAAGGGAGAACATCAAAGAAAAAAAAAAGTCTGCCTGCAGCATAGGGGCGCTCATACCTGAATCTTGGATGGTGCACGTTGAAGTTGCCTCCTATTGCTAAGTCACGATAACTGGCTAGCCCGAAGAGGGTAGTCAGGTCTAAGCCACCATCGTGTTGTCTGTAAATGTTGTACAGATCTGTGTAGCTGCCCTGAAGTTTGATGTTAACAGCGAGGACAAGGACATTTTCGCCGCAGTAGACTGGTCGGGTTATTTCCTTGGCTTAGAGATTTTTCCTGATGAAGGTGGCGCTGCCTCTGTTCTCCCCTGGAGACCAGTGCTGGTAGAATACTTTGTATCCTGAGATTTTTGGAGTGTTTTGCACTGTGCACAGGGTTTCTTGAATCATGATGACATCTATGTTGTCAGCCTTGGCAATGCCTTCAAGATGTTGTACCTTGTGTCTGAGACCCTGGGCGTTCCAGTGTAGGATCCCGAGATTAGACATCTTGATGATTTAAGGAGGTGGAGGTGGAAAGAGTGGTGGGTTGTTGAGGCTGGTGGTGGGTTCTGGAGATGACGGCTTGGGCGACGACGGAATGGACTACTTCGATAACTTGATTGTAGGCATCTTGAGGAGAGGCTTTGAGTTCGAGGAGTCGGACGGCTGCCTGTATGGCTTGAATAATAATGTTGGTGAGCTCATTTACTGTGAAGAGGAGGCAGAAGAAGGTGTCTGGATAGGCTGTTGAGGTGTGGGGGTATGGGATTCAAGTCTAAGGCCCCGTGACCTGGTGTGGTGAGAGGGTGTGTGTGTGGTCTGAGTGTTGCATGTGACTGTATTGCATGTTTAAGTGTTGCATGGGGTGGAGGTGTTGGTGTGAGTGTTGCGTGAGGGGATGGTGGGAGTGTGAGTGTTGTTTGGGGGATGGTAGGAGTGTGAGTGTTGTGTGATGGGGTGGATGGAGTTGGTGTAGGGGTGGAAACTGTAGGAGGTGTGATCTGTGTGTTAGGAGCTGGGTTGGTGTTGTGTGGTGGGTTTTGGGTGGGGAGGGTAGGTCTGAGTGGAGCAAGCAACAGGGAAGCCAATGAGGATATATTTCCTTATTTTTTGAGCAGGGTTCATCTCTGCCAAGTGAAGTGAATTGAGGCTGCGGATCCTCTCTACGGCTTCTACTGAGGATGGGTGGATGTCAAATTCACCCTGTACATTAGGCTTAATTTTGCAGCCAAAGTCGCTGAATTGGTCTTCCAACTCTCTAATTAGGTGATATGCCTCTTTAGTGGAAGGAGTCTGAACTTTGAACTTTGATATGGGCTCTCTATCGGTCTTCGGGGCTGGGGGGGGGGGAACTATGGCAGCAACACTCTCCTGGCTGCTGTCAGAGGCCGTCCTTGGCCTCTTCTTTCCCACAACCGTCCACCCCTCTTGAGGGGAGTTGAGTTCCTTCCCCCCCCTGGTGGAGGAGCAGGAGAAGCGGTAGAGGCCATGACTAACAACTAGTCATGGATATCCACAGATTTCACTAAGTGTTTTATATCACTTGCACTGTTTGTCAATTTTGTTTAATAAAATATAGGGGCCTTGTGACTGGATCACTTCACTTAATTGGAACACTACAACACTTTATCACTAAAACAGTCTTTTATCTTGCTTCCCAACTCTCGTGAGAGAGAGGAGTGCAAACAGAAAATATGAAAAGGATCACCTCGGTTATGAGACACACCACAAAGTATGCTCAGCACCAAGTGGTCTTTTTATTTCTCTACCCAGCTCTCTTAAGAGAGGGAAAAGCAAACAGAATACAAATGCAAAATTAAAATTTGAACACTATCTATAGAATAATGGAACACACAATAATGTGTGTTCAACTAAACCAAAACAACACAAAAGCACAGAAAACAAAACAAAACAAGGCAATCTTTCTGTTTCTCTCTTTGGCTCTCGTGAGAGAGGAAGGAAAGAAAACAGAGATACTTAGGTTCGTTTTTTCCTTGTAGAAACTTCCACCTCAGATCAGGGAAGTAGTGGAGGAGGAGAAATTCACTTCACTGGTAGGAAGAGGCTTCAACTACCTATCGCAAGAGATAAAAACAGAATAGAAACTCGAACACTTTCTATTTCCCTTTTTCTTCCCAACTCTTATAAAAGAGAGAGAGGCAGGCGCTATTTGGGGTTATAGAACATACACAGTCACTTGTTTTCACTAAAACAAAAACGGGAACACAAAACAAAACAAAACAATCTTTGTTTCTTTTTCTGGCTCTCGTGAGAGAGGAAGAAAAGAAAACAAGAGACACTTAGGTAGGTCCCATCACTACCGGAGCTGGAACCAGACCGTTGTGGGGTGTTAATCTGCTGGGCAGAGTCGGCTTCAGCTGCTGGGTGGAGTCGGCTTCAACTGTTGGCTGCAGGCAGAGGGAGAGAGGAGAGGTCCAATCGCTACTGGAGCTGGAAATGGACTCTGAAATTTTGTTAATGGGAAGGAGAATCAGGACCTAAATAGATCTGGTTGTTCCTAGTTTCCAGTCTGAATAGATTAATCGTGGATGAAACCACATGGAAAATCCAGATAGTGTAAGACATTTCAAGGAGAGTGATAATGTCATGGTATGTGTTTATAACAGCAATGATAAATAGAAGCAAGGTATTGTTAAAAACAAGATAGGAGATTTAAATAATGACATTGAAGTAGACGGTATTGTTCACTGAGGACATGTATATCAGTTAAGAGGTATATCAGTTGCAAATGATCTGGGTCAGGTTAGACAAACTGTAGAGAGTGTTTACTCAAATGATTCTAGTACAAGTACAAGAAGTCCATCGACCACACCTAATAAAGGTATTCCGCCTGATTTATTAGGCTTGTAGAAAAATGAACCTTTCCATAAGGGGGAAGGTGTGTTATATATATATATATATATATATATATATATATATATATATATATATATATATATATATATATATATATATATATATATATATATATATATATATATATATATATATATATATATATATATATATATATATATATATATATATATATATATATATATATATATATATATATATATATATATATATATATATATATATATATATATATTATATATATATATATATATATATATATATATATATATATATATATATATATATATATATATATATATATATATATATATATAATTACTTTGTATTTTTATATTCCTTTTGTGTAAGTCATTGGAAAGAATATTTTTCATTGTATTAAGAATTTATAGATATTACTAAATGTTACAACAGCACCAAACACCCCTTCTTCAGAAGCCCGCCAATAAACGATGTTGACATTCTTACTTCATCGCATTTATATCCTATAAAAATAGGATAATAGTTCATTGCCGACGAGAATAGATTACCATATACTTATAAGAAGCAGGGAATAATCAGAGACAGTATTAAAGTAATTTGTCTCTCTACCCACAGGTAAGAGCAATTATTTATATTCGGCCACATTGAAACACAACATGACGTAAGTTCATGTTGGGTTGGGGATGGTAGAGTGTTGCTAAGATCCTGTTTTACTAAGGGGACTCAAAGTACTGAGCTCGGTTAAGAGCTACAAACAGACAGGACAGATATTTGCACTTGAACACCCCACACATAATACCATAACTCGGATAAATGAAACTCAGAATTCAACTTTCTTTTACTTTTGGAAATGCAATGACATTAAAAGAATTGAATTAAATTTCTCAAATTAAATTTTATGAAATGCTGCCTCGAATCACGGAGGTGGTGAGCACGATTTGGTTTCCTGGCACCACGGACGTATGCCAAGACATTGGCCTCAACTCAACAATTACCTCTGTCACACAGGCAGAGTAGAATAGAGGACACTGCAATTTCAGAAACAGAAATGACACACTGTTAATAATGGGAAACTGAAAGCATGAGCACACATATAATGAGTTTCCAATGTTATTCTACAGAATGAAATATATTGGTTAGCCACAGCTAACCAGAAATATTTATGCTACCATAAGAGCATACAAAACCATTAATTCTTAACTGGTATTAAAGGAAAACAATTTATTCACAATAAATGAAGAAAAAGCAAGACAAATACAGTACTGTATGTATTCCTTATATTGTGGGCAACCACAAAAGTTGCAATGCTTATTACTGATATGCAATTAATATGGTAACACACTCTATTTAGGATAAAGGAACAATCTACGATATGCAGTATTCATTCACTTTTGGTTATCAAGAACTGTTTGCAATGAAAAAGAGGGTGCAAAACCACCTTTTGAAGTATTTGCAACTTATAACTCAAAACACTTTATCCCCAACATATGAAGAATTAGCATGATAAATACAATATGCATTCATTAAATTGTGGTTAACATGAAATATTTGCAAAGCCAACAGGGTAAAATTACCTTTTAATTATTTGCAGTTTATAGCATAAAACACTTTAGCTACATGATTAATTATTTGCAATTTATATAGCAAATAGCTTTATTCACGAGTTTTTGATGTAAAACACTTTATTTACGATGATAGAAAGAGGTGAAATGAAATTAGAATTTATTAGGAAAAGGGATAGATTTTTACGGGCTCATAACCAGTCTTCAGATGATGAGATTTTCGTTTGTCTCATTCAATGAAAAGAAACTTCTTAGGAATGTATATCAGCTGTAATTTACAGGTTAAAGAATTAACTTTGGCAAGTGAGCTTCCAGTTATGTAATATACAAAATTTCGTTTGTATGGGAATGGAATCTGAGAATAAAAATCGTAAGATTTAGCCAGTAACGAATGTAACTAATTCTCGAAAAACCAATTTGCTTGACCCACGAGCTTTACCATACACTATCCATCACCTTGTTGTGCCAGATGAATTCCTGTGAAGATGCCACGTAAATAAGGTTTGAAATAAACTTAGACTGCTCGGGCGAGATGTTGCCTCTGCGGTGTTTGGGCGCCAAAAGAGGAGGCTTCATTGTCCCTCCTAGTGACGTCATCTGCAGGATACATTTCTAGAGCAGTAACTGGCTCTGATATCATTTAAGGACTATTTTAGTGGTGGTCCCTGGCAGGCAATAATAGCAGAGATGCAAGGGAGAGACAGTATTTTAGGTGCAACAAGTGGAAGCAAATAAAATAAAACGAGAATAATAATGGAAATTTAGGTTACTGGTAAACAATCTCTAGAATGTTCTTTGCTTGTAAGAGATGGATTTTAAGTACTCAAATAATAAAGAAGCTATTGATATATATCTAGACAGGCTAATGACATAACAGCAAGGTCAAATTTATAACAAAATCAATAGCAAGAACAATTTTTATAATAAGAAAATTGTAAACAAAACGCATCTGGTGAGTTCACTGAAGATGTGAAAAGTAGGAGCAGCCTTTATATCGGGACTATACTTCTACACGTACAAGAAGAGTAAATAAGGTATATTTAAAATTAGATATAAGCTAAAATATAAATTGCAAATAATCATAATCTGCAAAACCCAAGAAGTGGGAATTATTTTTGTTAGAAAAATGACAGTTAAGTTATTAAATTAATTAATAAGGCATCTAACAGCCTCTGGTGACTTTGAGCGAAACACTCTGTCACAAAGGCCCTTTCTAGAGAATACTGATTTAGCAAAATTCTACTACAGAAGGCGAAAAAAGAACAGAGGAAGTTACGGTGACTTCAGTGTTATTATGAGGGATGAGATATCCTTCTCATGGAAAAGAACAAATGAACAATAAAAATGGGATCCACCACGGGAACATATCATACTATTAGGAAAAGTGAACAAGTCTTATAAACAAACATTAAATGACATGCAAAACATAAAAGAAATGTGATCAAATTCAAATTTCAAGAAAATTAAATCACAATTAGATATCAGTGAATATCAATATTTAAGGTTAAGAATGCTTCACATGCAAGAAAGCAATAATATAATATAAAAAAAAATACAGTATACGCAAATGTAAAATATGAAAAACGTCGTCATTAACATTGGCGACTGGATTTAAAACAGTTTCAGCTATTCAACACTAAACTAAAATGTTTCCGCCATGTTCTGGCTTTCAAAGTCCCACAAAGGGAAATATAAAACTACGATAAAAAAATTATTCTTCATCTTTTTCGTCTTCCATTAGGAATAACGTTTTATGCTAAAATAAACAAGCATAGTACAGTATTAAAGACATAAAAGATAAACATAAAAAATAAACAACACATTAGAGAAGTAATCTTTACCGACTAGTCGAATTTAGGCTAACAGCACCAGCTTCCTCATTTGAGGGTAACGACCGTCAACTTAATAGATCAGCAAGGTCATTATCCTTGCCATGAACATGTTGGGCAGTGAATTTGAAAAGATTCAGGTAAAGTGCCCACCTATTCAGGCGAGGATTTAGCTTGTCTGCAGTCTGTAAAGATAGGAGAGGTCGGTGATCGGTTCTCAGTGTAAAATATTGGCCATACAGATGGACTTAAAATTTCTTTATGGCCCAATATGCAGCTAGAGCTTCCTTCTCCACGGTGAATTAATTTCGCTCTGCAGGGCGAAGACTGCGGCTTGCATATCGCATTGGAGCAACTTCTGCTGAGTTGTCTGATCGGGCTTGCAAGAGCACGGCACCCAGGCCTTCGTCCGAGGCGTCGGTCTGCAAGATAAATGGAATATCAGGGTTTACCAGTTGTAATACTGGCTCACCCGCCAATGCTTCTCGGAGCTTGAAAAATGCTCTCTCCGCTTCATCTGTCCATTGGACAGGGGAGGTTTTACCTTGCTTTGAGGAGGTCATTTGCTGCAAAGGGACAGCGATAGTATTAAAGTGTGGAATGAACCGTTGGAACAAGCCGACACTACCCAGGAATGATCTCAGTTGAGTGACAGTAGCAGGTTTCTCCATATCCTTAATAGCTTGTACCCTGTCCTGTAAAGGGGACATAACTTCTTCTCCAACCACGTGGCCGAGATACTGCAATTGTGTGAAACCAATCTCACATTTGGAAGGCTTTAAATGAAGTCCATGCTGGTTCAGACGAGTGAGAACTCTGCGGAGAGTCTCGAGGTGCGATGACCAATCCTGAGAATGCACCAGTATGTCGTCTATAAAGCATGAAACATTGTCGAGATCCTGTAGTACTATCCTCATGAGTCTGCTGAAGCAGCCAGGGGCATTTACCATACCAAAAGGCATGACTCTGAACTGGTATAGACCATATCTTGTGGAAAAGGCTGTTAGAGGCTTGGTAGTCTCGCTCAGCGGGAGTTGCCAAAATCCACTGGCCAGATCCAACTTGGACAGGTAATGGGCTTGGGAGAGCAACGAAAAAATATTCTCGGCGTCAGCAATGGACTCTCCATCAAAGAAGGTACGGAAGTTAAGCTTACGACAGTCAAGGCAGAACCTGTGACTGCCATCTTGCTTACACACTGCCAGTAACGGCGAACACCAAGGCGAAATGCTCTTTTCAACTATTCTGTGGCGAACCTAAGTGTCAAGATCTTCCTTCAGCCGTAAGGACAACTGGTGGGGAAGACCATAGGAATGCCGAAATGGCTCTGGGTCAGTCAATCTGACATGATGCTCAAGGGTAGCGGTAATGCCTGGGAGGTCGTTGAAGACGTTCTCATAGTCCTCTAATAGCTTGTTCAGCTGTTCCCGTTGACTCGATTGCAGTCTGGAGTTAATAATGCAATTACTCACTTTCCTTTCGGTGTGTGGGAATGGCAGGATCCTTACCATCATCAAAAGCTAAGCTTATGTCTTCAATTGCAAGGGCGGTGGCTGCGGCCAGAGGGGCTTCTTCCGAAAAACTCTACTCCCGTAAGTCTGTCTCCACTGCAAGGGTGGAGTATTCCAATATAGGAGGTAAGGGGTGGTTATAATGGAGCACCTGTGTTGCTGCAGCCTCGGAGGTTCTGTTGATGCTGAGAGCATCTATAGGGGTTGCTGAGAGTGCCAGCGCAGGATCCCTGTGGGCCTTAGGGTCCTCACAATAAAGCTTCAGCTGGTTAATGTGGTATTTCCGGTTATTGCCATCAACATTTAGCACATAATTGTCAGGGGTCACCCGGTGTATCACAGTGTATGGTCCTTTCCAGCGTAGCATTAGCTTGCGGGTATCTGTTGGAAGAAGTAACAGAGCTCGATCTCCGGGGATCAGGGCACGATGCCGCGCACGCTTGTCAAAGTGGAGCTTGGCAGTCTGCTGGTGACCCTTAATGGCTAATTGTGCAGTTTTCCAAGCGTTTTTGAGGTGAGACGAAAACTTCAAAATATACTCATGGACGTCCCTATCGTCATCTTCAATGATAGGTGAATCCCAACATTCTGCCAAAAATTCTACTGGGCCTCTGACTTTATGACCATAAATCAGCTCGAAAGGCGAGTATCCAGTAGTGTCGTGGGGCATGTCTCTGAAGGAGAAAAGTGTAGCAGGGACGTACTTGTCCCACTGCCTAGGTATATCTATCACTAGATTGCACAAACATCGCTTCAATGTCCCGTTATAGCGTTCGCATGCTCCATTTGATTGGGCATGATAGACACTCGTACGAATGTGCTTAATTTCTAAAAGGTTACAGAAAGCCTCAAAGTGCCTACTTGTAAACTGACTTCCATTGTCAGAAGTGACCTGCTCAGGAAAGCCAACCCTGGAGCAGATTTCAAATAGGGCATGAGCGACTGCTTCAGTCGTGATAGAGGACAGTGGCACTGCATCTGGGTACCTTGTTGCCAGGTCAACATATACCAGGAGGAACCGTTTCCCCGTGGATGAAGCTGGATTAATAGGACTTAATATGTCAATAGCGACCTTGGAAAATGGCTCCATTGAGAGCTTAGTTATCCCCATGGGAACTTTCGGTACCGGTGCCGTTGAGGTGGATTGACAGACAGGGCAGGAGCCTACATATCTGTCTACCTCGGCGTATATGTTTGGCCATGCAAAAGCCTTCTGAAGGATGTGCCGAGTTTTTGCTTTGCCTCTGCGTCCACTCAAGAGGTAAATGGTGTGCCACATACATAGCCTGGCGGTGCAACGAAGCGGGCACCACCAACTGTTTAAAGGTGTGGCCATCTTTAGTCACATGCCTACGAAGTACTCCATCTTCAAGGGCGTAAGTGATCTGGCCTCCTCCTCTCACCGTGAAGGTCCTTCCCTCGGTGGCCTGCTGCATCCAGCGTTTGAGGCTGGGGCAGTCTTGCTGCAATTTGGCGAAGTCTGGACGGGACTTCAATGGTTCTAGAGGTGCATCATCTGGTAAAGGAGGGGGAAACTCTCCGCGTTGCACATTATGTGTACTGACTGCAGTAGACTCAATGGAGTCAGTTGGAGAATCGTCCAAATTCTTGGCATCGAGGCCAGGAGTTGCTGCTGAAATGGCTTCATGTGACTTCCCCTGAGGGAAGTTATAACGAGAAATGTCCTTATGGTAGAGGTCGGCCTGGAAAGTAGGAACTAGGGTCAGTGCACGACCCATCAAGACAGGGTACATAAGCCCAATCATTGCCACAGCTGGGCCTCTTCCCTTGTAGTATTTGCAATCCAGGTTAATGAGACAGCAGCGTCGTATTTGGGGTGTTCCTTCAGCAACCCGCACACGAACAACTTTGCCGGTAAAATCTTCATCCCTGACAAATCTTTCGTCAACAAGTATGCCATTGGCCCCTGTGTCAAGGGCTATCTCAGCTTCCACACCATTTATGGTTTCTAGGCATTTTGGGATCATTTCCAAATCATCATGTTCGATGAATTCCACATTGGCAAGTTTGTGTGGTGGTTCCTTGGCGTTATCCTCATGGGCCCTTTCTGGCCTTGTTTCCACAACATGGGCCAAGTGCGTGGCTGGACGGCTATGTGGGCCGCCGCCGTGTGAAGGAGCGTGGTGGCTCTAAGAGTTTGGCTAAAAACCCTGGGAAGGTGGAGCAGAGTAATGGCCTTTGCCTCTGAACTGCTGAGGCTTAGGTCTTACCGGGTCATCCTTCTTGAGTGTGGGGGCATGGCCGTAACAAGGCTTAGGAGTGTAAGGAGGACGAGCTGGACGATTGAAGTTCTGCGAGGGGCTCTTGTGCTTCCCGTTCCTGTAATCTCTATTTCCGGATAAAGTACTACTGTCTGGGATTCCCGCTCGAAGCCGAGCAAGCTCAAGCTCATGTTCACGTTGTGCTTGTGCCTCTTCACTTGCTCTCTTCTCCAGCTTATCTCGGCGTTCAACCATCTTCTAATGAGCCCATTCGAAGAGCTTCTGTCTTGGGAAAAAACTGAATCTCTCACCCCTAGCAATCATTATGTCCAGGTAACGCTCCTCATCGAATGTTTTGATGGTTTCCATGTTTGTTTCCTAAACAGTCAATAACGAAGTGCCAGAACAACCACAAAAAATAACAAATCTCTACAATACAGTAGTAGAAAAAAAATGAAAGAACCACACAACACCAAGGAGAGAAAAAATAATTCAACACCACAGTTCAAACTTAAACGTAAAAGTGATCTCAATACCTCACCATAAAAGTGACTCAAAATACAATCAAGTGCAACAGCAGCAAAATGTTGCAAAACAGTGCATAAAACACTGGTAATACAGAATGGCAGTCGTGCCTACTTAACAGCAATATGTGGCAGTGCCTGCTGTTGTGGTGCAAATAAAAGGAATGAGCAACACAATCAAGTGCAACAGCAGCAAAATGTTGTAAAACAGTGAATGAGACACTGGTAATATAGAATGGCAGTCGTGCCTGCTTAACAGCAATATGTGGCAGTACCTGCGGTTATCGTGCAAATGAAAGGAATGAGCAACACAATCAAGTGCAACAGCAACAAAATGTTGCAAAAAAGTGCATGAAACACTGGTAATACAGAATGGCAGTCGTGCCTGCTTAACAGCAATATGTGGCAGTACCTGCGATTATCGTGCAAATGAAAGGAATGAGCAACACAATCAAGTGCAACAGCAACAAAATGTTGCAAAACAGTGCATGAAACACTGGTAATACAGAATGGCAGTCGTGCCTGCTTAACAGCAATATGTGGCAGTACCTGTGGTTATCGTGCAAATGGAAGGAATGAGCAACACAATCAAGTGCACAGCAACAAAATACTGCAAAACAGTGCATGAAACACTGGTAATATAGGATGGCAGTCGTGCCTGATTAACAACAATACGTGGCAGTACCTGCGGTTATGGTGCAAATGAAAGGAATAGGCAACAACGAATTTTACCGACTAGCACCCAGTGCCAGAGAGTACAAACAAGTACAGTATAGTGGTCGTGCCTGCGTATGAGCGCGTATATGGCAGTACCCACAAATAAAATGTCGTAAGTAATACAAACAAGTACAGTATAGTGGTCGTGCCTGCGTATGAGCGCGTATATGGCAGTACCCACAAATAAAATGTCGTAAGTAAAATTCTGGAGTGTTGCCAAAAAGGGCACAGATCCTATGCAAAATATCGGCTTACTAGGCAGCCAGATTGCACATGTCTACTAGTAATGAGAAAATTTATTTTCAAGTGACAACTCAGACACATGAAAGGCTTAGCCTAGGCTCAATAAATGACACCAAAGTTTTTCTTCCCAATCTATGAGCAGTCAATGCTTGAATATAAAACACAATTATAAGCAAAAATACTTAATATACTTTCTCCTAATTCTTAAATCCCAAGGATATATAAACAGTTCTTAACAAGTATCACCCTTTAACGGATATTTAAAACACGAATGCTTTAAACTCAATTTTATCACACAAATAAATGAAATTTTAAATAATACGTCTTCTCGTCATGCAAAATTTCTTATTTCTGCTACCACATAATCTCATGTAGATTTCCTGAAATATTGTTTACCACATGGAAAACAAGAAAATATTAGTTACCATAATTAATATTGAAAATAAAAAAAAATTTCTTATCCGCAACGTCTCTAGCGATAAAATTTTTGTGTGCGCCTATGATTCATTCATTTCAATAATCGAGCCAATGGTAATCGGGTTTCATGTGCAATGTTAAAAAGCAAAATAAAATTAAATTTATCAAAATCAGTCTGTCTGTTCGGGTCCCTGTTCGGGCGCCAATCTTGTTGGGTTGGGGATGGTAGAGTGTTGCTAAGATCCTGTTTTACTAAGGGGACTCAAAGTACTGAGCTCGGTTAAGAGCTCACAAACAGACAGGACAGATATTTGCACTTGAACACCCCACACATAATACCATAACTCAGTTAAATGAAACTCAGAATTCAACTTTCTTTTAATTTTGGAAATGCAATGACATCAAAAGAATTGAATTAAATTTCTCAAATTAAATTTTATGAAATGCTGCCTCAAATCCCGGAGATGGTGAGCACGATTTCGTTTCCCGGCACCACGGACGTATGCCAAGACTTTGGCCTCAACTCGACGATTACCTCTGTCACACAGGCAGAGTAGAATAGAGGACACTGCAATTTCAGAAACAGAAATGACACACTGTTAATAATGGGAAACAAAGCATAAGCACACATATAATGAGTTTCCAATGTTATTCTACAGAATGAAATATATTGTTAGTCACAGCTAACCAGAAATATTTTTGCTACCAAAAGAGCATACAAAACCATTAATTCTTTACTGGTATTAAAGGAAAACAATTTATTCACAATAAATGAAGAATAAGCAAGACAAATACAGTACTGTATGTATTCCTTATATTTTGGGCAACCACAAAAGTTGCAATGCTTATTACTGATTTGCAATTAATATGGTAAAACACTCTATTTAGGATAAAGGAACAATCTACGAGATAAATACAGCATTCATTCACTTTTGGTTATCAAGAACTGTTTGCAATGAAAAAGAGGGTGCAAAACCACCTTTTGAAGTATTTGCAACTTATAACTCAAAACACTTTATCCCCAACATATGAAGAATTAGCAAGTTAAATACAGTATGCATTCATTAAATTGTGGTTAACAAGAAATATTTGCAAAGCCAACAGGGTAGAATTGCCTTTTTATTATTTGCAGTTTATAGCATAAAACACTTTAGCTAAATGATTAATTATTTGCAATTTATATAGCAAATAGCTTTATTCACGAGTTTTTGACGTAAAACCCTTTATTTACGATGATAGAAAGAGGTGAAATGAAATTAGAATTTATTAGGAAAAGGGATAGATTTTTACGGGCTCATAACCAGTCTTCAGAGGATGAGAGTTTCGTTTATCACATTCAATGAAAAGAAACTTCTTAGCAATGTATATCAGTTGTAATTTCCAGGTTAAGGAATTAACTTTGGCAAGTGAGATTCCAGTTAGGTAATCTACAAAATTTCGTTTGTATGGGAATGGAATCTGAGAATAAAATTCGTAAGATTTAGCCAGTAACGAATGTAACTAATTCTCGAAAAACCAATTTGCTTGACCCACGAGCTGTACCATACACTATCCATCACCTTGTTGTGCCAGATGAATTCCTGTGAAGATGCCATGTAAATAAGGTTTGAAATAAACTTAGACTGCTCAGGCGAAATGTTGCCTCTGCGGTGTTTGGGAGCCAAAAGAGGAGGCTTCATTGTCCCTCCTGGTGATGTCATCTGCAGGATACATTTCTAGAGCAGTAACTGGCTCTGACATCATTTAAGGACTATTTTAGTGGTTGTCCCTGGCAGGCAATTATAGTAGAGATGCAAGGGAGAGACAGTATTTTAGGTGCAACAAGTGGAAGCAAATAAAATAAAACGAGAATAATAATGGAAAGTTAGGTTACTGGTAAACAATCTCTAGAACGTTCTTTGCTTGTAAGAGATGGATTTTAAGTACTCAAATAATAAAGAAGCTACTGATATATATCTACACAGGCTAATGACATAACAGCAAGGTCAAATTTATAACAAAATCATTAGCAAGAACAATTTTTATAATAAGAAAATTGTGAACAAAACGTATCTGGTGAGTTCACTGAAGATGTGGAAAGTAGGAGCAGCCTTTATATCGAGACAATACTTCTACACGTACAAGAAGAGTAAATAAGGTATTTTTAAAATTAGCTATAAGCTAAAATATAAATTGCAAATAATCATAATCTGCAAAGTCAAGAAGTGGAAATTATTTTTGTTAGAAAAATGACAGGTAAGTTAATAAATGAATTAATAAGGCATCTAACAGCCTCTCATGACTTTGAGCGAAACACACTGTCACAGTTAGAACACGCTTAAATTCGAACCTAGGTCCCCCAACCTATGTTAAAAGTAAATAACTTAAAACAATGGACAAAAAATATAGGTTCTAAATCTATGATGATAAGATACTAAAACTAAACTTAATAGTATTGCTTACTTTTAAAATATATCAGTAGTTAAATTACACTACAGTACAATTCATTATAGCTTACCTTTTCTCGTGTGGCTGGCTTGTACACTGGAAAGGGCGTTGCAAGAGAGGGAGAGATTGGTTTATTGGGAGGTGGAAGCTGGAAAGGCAGGTGCCGAGGAGACTAGGGAAGGTGAGCCTGGAGAGGCAAAAGATAATAATGGAGGTACTGGGGCAGGTGAGTCTATAATATAGAGGCACCTGAGGTAGAAAACACAGGATCTCTTAGTGGAGGTTCTACGTTCACACAGAATTGGACAAGACGAGTCTGGAAGGATGCCCTCATCTTCTCATATATTTCCTTGTAACACTGCAGGGCATACTTAATCCCTCTCTCAACCTTAGTGCATTTGGCAACGTTGGGGTCCTGAACCTTGAGCTTTGCCAACAATCCTCGGCCCGGACAAACGTTTCTTCCAATTCCTTGGTTGTGAATCTCTTGTGCTCTGAGCTTGGTAGTTCTTCCTCCTCTTCAGCCATTTGCTTTTCCAGCTGAATGAAGTCCTCAGTAGATAACTCTCGCCAAGAGATTCCAGGAGCTCTTTTACATCATCAGTCTCCACCTCCAACTCGAGCTCCTTAATCATGACAACAACGATGTTGGTTACAGCCTCAACTGTATCCTCATAACATCGGATGTCATCCACAAAATAGGGGCATGCGTCTTTCCATACCCCATTCAAGTTGTTTTAAATCACTTCCTCCCAAGCATCAGCAATATTCTTCACAGCATTAAGAATATCGTATGACTTCCAAAAGTCGTTGAGAGTCAGGTTCTTGTCTTTCTCAGTTGCCCTGAGAGCCATAGCGACTGTTCTTTAGAGTAGTATGCCTTGAAAGAGGCAATGGCTCCCTGATCCATTGGCATAACAGGGAAGTGGTATTAGGTGATATAATGGAGTGGTAATATTGTACATAGTGTGTTACAATATTTGATATAATTGTTATTTTGTTAATGAACGCATCCATGTTTTGATTACATTGAAAGTAATAAAGATGCCCACTAGGTGGCAGACAAGAACTGTTAAAAATGCCCTTTCAGTCTCCTATATTATTGTGTCTCATTCATCTATAAATATCTCCAAATTTAAGGAGCATCAAACATGGTGGCAGCGCTCAATAGACTAAGTATGGTTTGCTGTTCATTTTGAATATAAGGCATTACGTATTATCCAGGATCTTTCTGTTTGATTCAGTAAATAAGACTACCGACCGGCATGGCGACAGCTAATCTAGCCCCTCCAGATAAATTCGCATTAAAGAACGGAAGTGAGCAAGATTGGCAATTTTTTCGTCAAAAATTCGAGCTGTATATACTGGCAGCAGATTTAAATGATAAGCCAAGTGAAGTGAAGGTAGCATTACTTTTGACCCATGGGGGTGACGAACTGCTTCGAGTGTATAATGCTATAAAGTTTGGTGCCGTTATTGTAGGGGAGAATGGATCTCGTGATGACCCTAGCAAGGACTTAAACGTGGTAGTACAGAAGCTAGATGAGCATTTTGCCCCTAGGAAGCTGATAGTAGCATCAAGATATAGGTTTAGATGCTGTACTCAGAAAGCTGATGAGAACCTAAATGAATTTATTACTAGAATAAAAACTATGGTTAAGGATTGTGATTTTGCAGCAGAAAAAGATGAGGCAATTCGTGATCAAATAGTTTTTGGCTGTAAAGAAGATAACCTCAGAGAGAAATTTCTGAGAGAAGAATGTATTTCATTGATAGATACGCTCAAAATTTGTGAGGCACATCAAGCATCGCAAAGACAAATGCAAATGATAAAAAGTGAAAATACAGCAAAGTCGGTCATAAATAAAGTTAAATCGACAAAGAACTTTAAGCAGAGTAGGCCTAGTAGAAATTCAGCAGACCGAAAGAGTGAGGACCCAAGTTTTGTGAACAAGAACCAGTATAAGCCTAAGTCAACCCAAAGTTTGTCGGCGAAGGATCCGGCTCTACGAAAATGTAAGTTCTGCGGAACAAGACACGTGTGGAGTAAGAAGAAATGTCCAACCTATGGAGAGAGATGCAACCACTGGAACAGGCTGAATCACTTCGAATCTCAATGTTTGGAGAAAAATGGACATGCACAAGCATCTAAGAAGATGGGTGTGAATGCAGTGGACGGTGACGATTCCAGTTCAGATACTCCAGCCGAATATATCCTAGGTGTCAAGTTGCAGACGAGACGTGGAGAGCCAGAAGAAACGACGGTGAACAAAAATTATAATCCCTGTACACAGCAAGTGATGAAAGTGAATAAAGTGTCAAAGAAATCCAAATATCTATATACCGATCTGAAAGTTGGTGAAAATAGTGTCAAATTTCAAATCAATAGCGGAGCAGGTGTAAATGTGTTACCTCGAAATATGGTTCCCAATAATGTAAAAATTGAATCTAGTGAAGGGTTACAACTAGAAATGTGGAATAATTCTGCAGCCAAACCAGTTGGAAAATGTAGAATTAAAGTGGAAAATGAGAGAAATTCAAAGAGATATAATGTTGAGTTTATTATAGTGGCTGAGAATTATATGCCTTTGTTAGGAAAACGTGCATCAGAACAGATGGGTTTCCTTACCATCAATTATGATAACATATGTTCTGTACACAGTGAATCTTGTAATACTGATGTTTTTCAGGAATACTCAGATGTGTTTGGTAATGAAATTGGTAAGTTACCTGGGGTGGTACATATGACTTTAGACAAAGAAGTCAAGCCATTTGCTATATCTTCATGTAGAGTGCCAATTCAACTTAAAAGGAAGGTAAAATCCAAATTATCTGAGTTAGAAAAACAAAATGTCATTTGTAAAGTAGACGAACCAACTGAATGGGTGAGTCGCATGGTAGTAGCTTCTAAGAAAAATAGTGAAGACATAAGAATTTGCATAGATCCTCAGCAATTAAATAAAGCCATAATTAGAGAAATGCATCCTTTGCCAATTATCGATGATGTTTTACCTGAATTAGCACAAGCTAAAGTGTTCTCTAAACTAGATTTAAGAAATGGATATTGGCACTGTGTTTTGGATGAAGAGTCAAGTCATTTAACTACTTTTCAAACCCCTTTTGGAAGATATCGGTGGCTTAGACTGCCCTTTGGCCTAGCAATCAGTAGTGAAGGTTTTCAGAAACGACTGCAGAACTCTTTAGATGGTTTGCTAGGAATAATATGCATTGCTGATGACATTTTGGTATATGGAATAGGTAATTCTCTAGAAGAAGCACAGTTAGATCATGATAAAAAATTAAAAAATTTACTGGAAAGATGTCGTAAGCATGGTATCTGTCTTAACAGAGAAAAGGCTGAAATAAGAAAGAGTGAGATAACATTTCTTGGACATGTAATAACTAATGAAGGCCTTAAGCCAGATCCCAGTAAAATTGAAGCAATTGTATCGATGAAAGCTCCAACTAATGTCACTGAGATTCAATGTTTTAGTGGAATGATAAACAATTTGTCAAAATTCATGCCTAGACTCTCTGACCTGATGGTGCCCATACGACAACTTTTACGTAAAGACAAAGAATGGTGTTGGGGTGATGAACAGGCTAGAACTTTTGAGAAAATTAAGTGTTGCATCACTAAGACTCCAATTCTTGCTTATTATGATCAAAATAAACAGTTACTTATACAGTGTGATGCTAGCAAATGTGGACTGGGTGCAGTTCTAATGCAAGGTGGTAAACCGTTGTCTTATGCAAGCAGAGCTCTAACTGACACGGAAACAAGGTATGCTCAGATAGAGAAAGATATGCTGGCTATTGTGTTTGCTTTAAAGAAATTCCATCAGTGCACTTTTGGACAACATACTTTGGTTATAACTGATCACAAACCACTTCAGAGTATAATCTTGAAACCATTAGATAGAGCACCAAAGAGGCTACAAGGCATGTTATTGACTGCACAACAATACGATATTGAACTTAAGCATACTGCTGGTAAGAACATGCATATAGCAGATTTGCTGTCTCGATCATTTCTTAGCGAAACTGAAAATGGTAATGATTTTGAATATGTTAATGTTGTATCTTATTTGCCTATTAGGGAAGACAGGTTAAAGAAAATTCGTGATGCTGTGGCCAGTGATGAAATTTTGCTTGAAGTGACAAATATGATAACAAATGGGTGGCCAGAGTATAAATGTAATGTACCTATAACTGTTTTGCCTTATTATCATATTAGAGATGAACTATCTATACAGAATGGACTTGTATTTAAAGGTGATAGAGTTGTGATTCCTGCCAATTTGAGGAAAGAAATTAAACAGGCTATTCACTCTTGTCATACTGGCGCAGAAAGTTGGCTACGAAGGGCTCGTGAGTGTGTATCTTGGCCTGGTATGAATGGTGATAGTAAAGAACATATTTCTCAATGTGAAATCTGTTGCAAATTTCAAAAATCTCAGCAGAGAGAAACTCTTATGCCACATGAAGTGTCTGATAGGCCATGGGAGATAGTTGGCACAGATATTTTTGAATTGAGTAATCAGTTTTATCTTGTAACAGTAGACTATTTCAGTAATTTCTGGGAAATTGATAGGTTAGAAGATATAAAAGCATCTACTGTTATACG
>JAXCGZ010007955.1:67500-70000 GCA_037179515.1 Halocaridina rubra | reverse complement strand
GAGAGAGAGAGAGAGAGAGAGTTTTGCATGGATGACTTAGGTTCCCGCTATCTAATGTTGTTTCCATATATCGAAGCACGCGATATTAAAACTGGTAATAAGTTATAATATTAACAACAACAGCAATAATGATGATAATAATAATAATAATAATAATAATAATAATAATAATAAGAATAATAATAATTTATTATTATTATTATTATTATTTATTATTATATTATTATTATTATTATTACAACATAGGGAGCTTCTGTAGGATCCTTTTTGCTCATATCTTTGCCCGAAATCCTGAAAATTCTGTTTCACCTTTGGCTCCTCCTACTATACTAGGATTTTAATCCTCACTGAAGGTGCCGAGCTTACAATGGTAAAGTGCCCAAGAAGGGGATACCATCAACCTCTCCTTTTTCATACCCATTATGTTCCCGGAAAAAGTTTTAAGGGGGGTTTACACGGTCAAACGGTTCGTCGAACGCGGTTCGACAGACAAGTGTTTGAAGTGATGTTCGAACGTGTTCAGAACGGGGTATTTGGTTGTCGAACACGGAACGTGTTCGACAACCAAATACCCCATTCACACGTTCGAACATCACTTCAAACACTTGTCTGTCGAACCGCGTTCGACGAACCGTTTGACCGTGTAAACCCCCTTTTAAGCCACCATTGGATTTTTAACTCTGGACCTTCTGGGTGGGAGCCAGGCACTGTATCCTTTGATGAATTATCGAGGGTCGTGTCGATGTGCTGCCTTTGCCTTCCACATATGGGATTGCTGATTCTCGCTAGTGTCTGCGAGACTCCATTTGCTTTTGGCTCACGGTTTTAGGACAGGAAGGATGATGCCCATCCTCCAAACCTCCCCTCCCCCCCTTTGGATAGGGGCTTTTGCAGCTTGTATGGAATCGAGTTGACTTGCTCCCTCCTATGCTGGATTCATGATATAATTCTTATGTTGTTTTATCATTACTTTCTAATACTTGTGTGTCTGTGTGTGTGGGCGCGCGTGTGTGAGCTCTAGCTCTGATAATGATTTGTTAAAAATCGGAAGTACTCGTCAACTAATTTTCGTATCATTTCCATTGAAGTATATTCATTTTTACCCCCAACCTGGACTTGAACCTAGGACTTATAATTAATAAGCCAAGGAGCTACTAACTACACCACAGAAGGTAAAAGGAAACAGACCTTATAGCTTATATCTGTTATACTGAGGAATGAACGCATTCTAACTGAATGCCTCTATGTTCATATTATAGTTTCCCCAACCTCACTCTTGGTTTCGTTTTCGCATTTAATTCAACTCCCAATCTCATTCGGGACCAACAGTAACCAAATAAGCACAATTCTAATGTGAAAACATGAATCATTTTTACCCCGACAGGGACTTTAACGTAGGACTTACAATTACTAAGCAAAGACGCTACCAACTACACCACAGAAGGTTAAAAGGAATCCAACCTTATAGCTTATAGCTACTATTCTTAGGAATGAACTCATTCTATCTGAATGCCACTCTGTTCATATTACAGTTTCCCCAACCTCGCTCGTGGTTTCGTTTTTGCATTTAATTTAACTCCCAATCTCATTCAGGACCAACAATAACCAAATAAGCTATAAGGCCTGTTTCCTTTTAACCCCCTGTGGTGTAGTTAGTATCACCTTGGCTTAGTAATTATAAGTCCAAGGTTGAAGTCCCGGTCGGGGTAAAAATGATTCATGTTTTCACATGTATAGTATGCTTATTTGGTTATTGTTGGTCCTGAATGAGATTGGGAGTTGTATGAAATGCGAAAGCAAAACCACGAGTGAGGTTGGAAAACTATAATATGAACATAGTGGCATTCAGATAGAATGCATTCATTTCTAAGTATAGCAGATATAAGCTATAAGGTCTGTTTCCTTTTAACCTTCTGTGGTGTAGCTGGTAGTGCCTTGGCTTAGTAATTGTAAGTCCTAGGATGAAATCCCTTCTAGGTAAAAATAATTCATGTTTTCACATATGTAATATGCTTATTTGGTTATTGTTGGTCCTGAATGAGATTGGGAGTTGAATTAAATGCAAAAACAAAACCACTAGTGAGGTGGGGGAATCTTTAATATGAACATAGTGGCATTCAGATAGAATGTGTTCATTCCTAAGTATAGCAGATGTAAGCTATAAGGTGTGTTTCCTTTTAACCTTCTGTGGTGTAGTTGGTAGCTCCTTGGTTTAGTAATTATAAGTCCTAGGTTCAAGTCCCGATTGGGGTAAAATTGATTCATGTCTTCACACATCTAATGTGCTTATTTGGTTATTGTTGGTCCCGAATGAGATTGGGAGTTGAATGAAATATGAAAACAAAACCACGAGTGAGGTTGGGGTAACTATAATATGAACATAGTGGCATTCAGATAGAATGCGTTCATTCCTAAGTATAGCAGATATAAGCTATAAGGTTTGTCTCCTTTTAATCATCTGTGGTGTAGTTGGTAGCGCCTTGGCTTAGTAATTATAAGT
>JAXCGZ010007955.1:55000-62500 GCA_037179515.1 Halocaridina rubra | reverse complement strand
GGTGGGGTATTTTCTACTGTAAATACTCTCTGATACTCCTTGTTCATTTCTTCGCAGATCTCTTCATCCGTCTCAGTGATGCTTCCATCCGCCCTCTTAAGCCTTAAAACCTCTCTCTGTGTATGTGTGTGTGTGTGTGTGTGTGTGTGTGTGTGTGTGTGTGTGTGTGAGAGAGAGAGAGAGAGAGAGAGAGAGAGAGAGAGAGAGAGAGATTTTGGGTTTATGGTAAAAATAGTTTACCCAGTTATAATGCTCGCATATATTTTGCTTTGACATCCCGAAAGCACGGGTATTTTCATGATTTTCGAAATAGGACTCGTTTCCCACGCGCGTTTTCCTGGTGGTCACAACCGTAACATTCGAACTGAAGTGTTTTTTTCTGTCACCGTCCTTTCATCATTTTCATGCGGGATAGAGTATTAGTTATTAACAAAGACATAACAGGTGTTGTACTTGAATTCAGCTTATTATGAAGAGTGGAGCTGTTTGAAACAGTTCTTGAAAATTCTGCTCTGCTATTGACTTCTTGAACAACCTATTCAGTACATGTAAATGGCTTTAGTGAAGAGGGAATGACATATGGCGTGGCACTGCATCCGCTATTCCTTTTATCTTTCTGCAACTGCACGAAACTCAAAGTGGAGCTGAACTCTCTTCCTTTAACTACTTGAGCTAGGGAGGGTCTTGCGTACTGATTTACGAAGTACTTTTTTATTTGTTAATTTTTTTTATATCATTCAATTTTTTTGCGTTTGCTCTTTTTGGTCTAATTTTATATCGGCAATTTTTAAGGAGCAGAGCTGCAGGCCATGTTGTGCAGTGCATGTCCTTTTCTTAATAATAGGCCACTTTAATGACCAATATGCCTTCTGATTTAACATGGGGTAGGAAACGACAGGTTTTGTTGTTGCCCCCCTACAACCTTAACTTTGGTTTACACATCTGGATCGATCTATTTATCTATCTATCTATCTATCTATCTATACTATCTATCTATCTATCTGTCTATCTATCTGTCTGACTGACCACACACGCACGCACGCACGCACGCACGCACGCACGCACGCACGCACGCACGCACGCACGCACGCACGCACGCACACACACACACACACACACACACACACACACACACACACACACACACACACACACACACACACACACACACACACACACACACACACACACACACACACACACACGGATCACAACAGTAAGGCAGATATAGTAGCAATTACAGAGACTAAGTTGAGTGAGGACATAAACAGTGTCACAGTTTTTCCTAAGGGCTTCAGAATACTAAGGGTTGAAAGATCTGAGAGGACTGGTGGAGGGATAGCACTGCTCATAAGTGAGAGGATTCAAGTTGAAGAAATAAACTTGGCTATAGAAAGTGAGTTCAAGGAATTTCTTGTTGCTCGCATAAATACTGGGTCAGAGAGCATTATAATAACTGTTGTATACAACCCACCAAGGAACCAAAATAGGCTTGAAGTTTATGAGGAAAGTCATATAGGTACTATTGAAGTCATAAACTCAGTTGTTAACATGGCACGGGGAAAAAAATGTAGGATTTTGATTATGGGAGACTTTAATCATAAAGAGATAGATTGGATAAATCTTGACCCACACAGTGGTGAGGACTCATTCGGGGCAAGATTTCTAGATTGCGTACAAGGGAATTTACTACACCAACATGTAATGGAACCAACAAGGGCCAGGGGTGGGGATGAGCCATCACTACTTGATCTAGTGTTCACAGATAATGTGTTGGATATTGAAAAAATTGAGTATGAACCTCCAATTGGAAAGAGTGACCACTGTGTGTTGTTGATGGAGTATATCATTGAAGATATTCTTCCTGAGAGTAGAGGCACTGAGGACATGAGGAGGAACTATCCGAAAGGAGATTACATCAAAATGAATGAGCTTTTTGCAGTTATTGACTGGAGAACCTTATTTTACAACAAATCTGTACAAGAAATGTATGACATCTTTTGTGAGAAATATGGGAAGATAGTAGATTACTGCATACCTGTCACCAAAGTTGGTGTAATTCATGCCAGAGAGAGATGGTTCGATAATGGGTGTAAAAGAGCTAAGGAGTGGAAAGACAAATGCTGGAAAAGGTATAGGAGGAGAAAAAACATAAATGCCAGGCAAACCTACAAAAGAGCAAGAAATGAATACCTAAGTAAAAGGAGAGAGGCAGAGAGAGACTATGAGAGGGACATCACCAGGAAGGCTAAAGAAAATCCCAAGCTTTTCCACAGGTTTATCAGAGGAAAACTGAAGGTAAAAGAACAGGTTTTAAGGCTAAAGAGAGCGAATGGAAGCATCACTGAGACGGATGAAGAGATCTGCAAAGAATTGAACAAGGAGTTTCAGTCAGTATTTACTGTAGAAAATACCCCACCCCCTCAGATTGCAGTGATAGAAGCTCAAGGGCCGGTATTAGAGAACATCAACCTTACAGCCACAGAGGTATGCAAAGCGCTGATGGATTTAGATGTTCATAAAGCTACAGGTCCTGATGACATATCCCCTCATGTGCTTAAAAAATGCGCAAACACAATATCAGTGGCACTAAGTATCATATTTAAGGAGTCACTGGAGTCGGGGGAGATTCCAAGATGCTGGAAACAAGCAAATGTGATACCTATCTTCAAAAAGGGAAGGAGGGATACGGCTCTAAACTATAGACCAGTTTCCTTGACCAGCATAGTTTGCAAAGTTATGGAGAAACTACCAAGGAAACATATCTCTCTTCACTTGGAATCCTTCAACTTTTTGTCAGTGAGGCAACATGGCTTCAGAGAAGGTAGATCAACAGTAACAAACTTATTAGAATTTTATGATGAGGTAAGCCAAATCTTACAGGAAAGAGAGGGCTGGGCAGATTGCATATTCCTAGACTTCCAGAAAGCGTTTGACACTGTTCCACATGGGAGACTTATTAGGAAGTTACAATCAATGGCTACAATAGGTGGAAATGTTTTGGAATGGATAAAAACTTACGTAGAAGGAAGGGAACAGAGGGTTAGAGTAAGACACTCAGTGTCTGAATGGAGAAGAGTTAGTAGTGGAGTTCCACAGGGTTCAGTTTTAGGGCCACTTTTGTTCCTTGTATGTGTAAATGACCTAGCAGAGTCTGTAAATTCATTCATGAATATGTTTGCAGATGATGCAAAGATTGTGAAGAAAGTAAAAAACGAGAATAATGGTAGAGAACTTCAGGAGGATCTAAATAATCTGCATGAGTGGTCAGAAAAGTGGCTAATGAAATTCAATACTTCAAAATGTAAGGTAATGAGAATGGGTACAAGTGCAAGAAGGCCCAAGCTTGACTACTCGGTGGCTGGAGTACAACTTCAAGAGACAGAAAATGAGAGAGATCTAGGAGTAAACATACTAGCAGATTTGTCTCCAGAAATACATATAAATGGCATAGTAAGGGCAGCATATGCATTCTTATCATATGTAAGGGTAGCCTTCAGGCACATGGATAAGGAAATGTTCAGAAATATTTATGTAACCTATGTGAGGCCAAAACTCGACTATGCAGCCCCCTTTTGGAATCCGCACTTGAAAAAGCACATAGCTAAGCTTGAAAAAGTTCAAAGATTTGCTACGAAACTGGTGCCAGAAATACGCAATCTCAGTTATGATGAGAGGCTGAGGGAATTAGACTTACCATCACTCGAAGCTAGAAGAGTGAGGGGGATATGGTGACAGTGTTTAAATTCCTTCATGGTTATGATAGAGTGGATAGGGATCGATATTTTGATATGGCTGGCTCTAGAACTAGAGGTCATAGTTTGAAGCTTCGTAAGAAAACTTCTTTGCAGGATGTAAGGATATACTTTTTCAGTGTAAGAGTAGTTGATAATTGGAATTGGCTAAGCGAGGAGGTAGTTAATGCTATCTCAATCCATAGTTTTAAGGACAGGTATGATAAGTATCACTAAGTATAAAATGGAACCGATGAGGAGACGGGAAGATACGAGCTTTGGGCTCTTTCCCGTAAATACAATTAGGTAATCACAATTAGGTAATCACACATGAAAAATGGAAAGGCAGCAGGACCTGATAAGATGCCTTTGGAGGTATGGAAGAGTCTTGGAGAGGAAGGCATAGATATCTTGTGGGACTTAATGCAAAAGATCTTTAGTCGGGAAAAGATGCCACACATGAAAAATGGAAAGGCAGCAGGACCTGATAAGATGCCTGTGGAGGTATGGAAGAGTCTTGGAGAGGAAGGCGTAGATATCTTGTGGGACTTAATGCAAAAGATCTTTAGTCGGGAAAAAATGCCAGAGGAATGGAGAGGAAGCTTAATCATCCCAATCTATAAAGGGAAGGGAGACATTCAGGAGTGTGGAAACTATAGAGGTATAAAGTTGTTAAGTCATACTATGAAGATATGGGAGAAGATCATGGAGAGGAGACTCAGAGAGGTAACAACAATTGGGGATGAACAGTTTGGCTTCATGCCTGGAAGAGGGACAGTGGATGCCATATTTGCCTTGAGACAAATGATGGAAAAGCATAGGGAGAGACAGAAAGGACTGCATATGGTCTTTATTGACCTGGAAAAGGCATATGATCGAGTACCACGTCAAGAGGTGTGGAGGTGTATTAGAGAAAAGGGAGTCCCCGAGAAATATGTAAGAATCATCCAAGATATGTATGAGAGGGCAAAGGCAAATGTTAAGAACAGTGTGGGCTTGACGAAAAGTCTCTCAGTAAATGTTGGTCTGCATGAAGGGTCTGCTTTGAGCCCATATCTATTTGATCTGGTCTTAGATGTAGTAACCCAGGGTATTAGAGATCAGTCTCCATGGTGTATGCTCTTTGCAGATGACAGTGTACTGTGTAGCAACAGACGAGAGGTAGTGGAGGAGAAGCTTGAGGAGTGGAGAAGAGTGATGGAGGATAGAGGACTGAAAATCAGCAGGAAGAAGACAGAGTAGTTGAGGTTGAGAGATGATGAGGATGGGGAGGTCAATTTGCAGGGGAAGGTGTTGAAAAGAGTTGAAAAGTTCAAGTATTTGGGATCAACAGTAACAGAGGATGGTGACCTAGAGTCAGAAATAACCCACAGAATACAAGCGGGATGGAAGAACTGGAAGAAAGTGTCTGGGGTGCTGTGCGACAGGAGAATAGGGATTAAGTTGAGGGGTAAAGTGCATAAGACAGTTGTGAAACCTGCGATGATGTATGGAGCATAGACATGGGCAATAAAGAAGACACAAGAGAAAAAAATGGATGTGGCAGAGATGAGGATGTTGAGATGGATGTGTGGGGTGACAAGAAGCGATAAGATCAGAAACGAGGTAATTAGAGGTACCTCAAAAGTTAGAGAAATATCAGATAAGATACAAGAAAGTAGACTAAGATGGTATGGTCATGTCGTTAGGAGGGATGAACAGTATGTTGGGAGGAGGGTGATGGAAATGGATATACAGGGTAGGAGAAGGAGAGGGAGACCAAAGCGTAGGTGGATGGATTGCATCAATGACGACCTGAGGTCTAAAGGTTTGTTGGGTGATGAGGTATGGGACAGAAACAAATGGAGAAAACTGGCCAGAAACATCGACCCCACATAAAAGTGGGAAAATATGTAGACGAAGAAGAAGAAATATATATATATATATATATATATATATATATATATATATATATATATATATATATATATATATATATTATTATTATTATTATGCACACACACACACACACACACACACACACACACACACACACACACACACACACACACACACACACACACACACACACACACACACACACACACACACACCAGTAGACACGCCGTCTCTCTCTCTCTCTCTCTCTCTCTCTCTCTCTCTCTCTCTCTCTCTCTCTCTCTCTCTCTCTCTCTCTCTCTCTCTCTCTCTCTCTCTCTCTCTCTCTCTCTCTCTCTCTCTCTCTCTCTCTCTCTCCTCTCTCTCATCTTGGATGCCGTGACTCTCCTTGTTCGACGACGAGTGAATGGGGTAATAATTTGTGACTCCCAATCGGCCCTACAAGCCCTATCCTCGCCAAGACCCATCTGTGGCCGTGCTGTGGGAGATATACTATGTCGCCTCGCGGCCGCTCGGGATGCTTCTCTTGTTGTGTCGTTTGTATGGACGCCATCTCACATTGGGCTGACTGGAAACGACACAGCGGATCGTCTTGCCAAGGCGGCCTGTATGCTGGATGGGCATGCTGTGGACGCTGAGCCCTCCCTCCGATGCCTACGTAACATCATCTACTCAGCTGGGTTTGCCACGACGGTCCAGCGCAGGGACACGAAGAGGGCCAACAGTGTGTCCATACAGCACCATGATCACTTTCTTCACAGTCGCTTCAAGTATCGCAGACGCGGGTTAATGGTGCGGAAAAACAATGTAGTTAGTGCTCGGCTCAGAATGGGGTATCGGCCTTTATGGCAGGTCTCCCAGACTCTAGATATGCCACAGTACACCTCCTGTAAATTATGCGACCGTCCTAATGCTAACCCTCTTGACCACTATTGTCTTCAGTGCCCCACAGTGAGAGATGTTTTACCACGAGGTCAGAACTTAATACAGATCTGCTCATTTTTACTTAATGATGACAACCTTGTGTTATTCTTGCTCGTTATCCTCACTTTGGTGGCCATTAATTATATTGAATTATACATATATTTTCTGTATGTTGCTGTATAATTCTGTTTGTGCATTCTGTGTTTCTCTGAGCTTTACTTTTGTATATAATGTACTCTGTGCTGCCATACTGTGAGTTGTGTGTTAGTATGCAGCAATGTTTTATCAATGTGTACACCTCCCTGTAAACTATGTTCTATTCTTGGTTTTGTATCCATTTGAAGCATTATTTGTATGAACTCATGTAATGTCTGACGCCTTGGCGCAATAAATTAATAAAATAAAATAATCTCTCTCTCGTTTGTGTATTGATATGTACTTATCAAAAGGTATCGCTTCAGCCTCGACTGGTAGCATTGTCTGTCGCCATTACTTATCCTACCAATAGATGTTGATGATAATAATGTGTGTTTTTATTATGTGAATAATTATATTCCGAGACGGATATTTTCGTTTACGTTATTTACTTAGTTACTTAATTAATTAATAAATTAATCAATTTATTAATTTTTATTTATTTATATAAAGGCATTTAGTACTTGGTCTGAGTCTCATTTGCCCTGTGACATGTTTTCACTGAAGATACCGTGATCGAAGATGAAAGTCATATCATTCATGTTATTCGTTATTTATAATTAAGTGAGTTTGTTAAGTGTGTATATCTTTATATGGTGGGCGAGTGTATTATAGTACATATATATGTCTTACTTTATATACATGTAAGTATGTATTTGTTTGTATGTATGCATGAGTGTGTATGTATGCAGGTATGTTTGTATAATTTGCTAGTTAAAAAGTACTTATATGTGTATGTACATATTTACATGTATGTTTGCATGCATGT